>CM071717.1:49845937-49862001 GCA_036630335.1 Physaria fendleri | reverse complement strand
TCTTCCAATCAGTTAGCAGATGTATTCACGAAACCAGTTCAACCCTGCATCTTCAAAGAACTTACTTCCAAGATGGAATTACATAATCTGTATCTTCCATCTTGAGGGGAGGGTATTGGAATTATTCTGGTTTAACTTGGTTTTGTCATTTTATCTTTACTAAACCGCTTGTGGTTTAGTATTTATATTCCTTATCTTTGTCTCTGTAAAGTTACGTTGAACATTAGAAACTTGTGTGGTTGTTAAAGCTCTGTGAGCTGTTCTTGTGGCTCTGGGAGTTTTATCGATCCCTTTGATTGTATTTGACATTTTGATCATTTATAAAACAGAGTTTCTCTTCCAATAACTTGCTATTTTCGGTCGGCTTGATACTTGATTTGTTACTTGCAAGTATCACAATTTTTAGGCTTCTACTTGGTTTGTTAGAAACGAATACTTGGTCATACAATACTTGTCCAAAATTCTAAGGCCTGCCGGTTACTTGTTCTGCTACAGATACTTGCGAGCAACGAGTAATAAGTAATTTTTAACGAATAATAAGTAGACTTTTTAACGGATAACGAGTATCACTTGCGAGTAAACAAGTATTACTTACGAGTAAACAAGTATTATTTGCGAATAACAATTATTACTTGCGAGTAGTAAATAATACTTGCGAGTAACAAATAATTTATTGCGGGTAATGAATAATAAGTAACGAGTACGGAACAAGTAACGGGACAAGTAGTGAAATTTTTTGTTTGACTTGTTACTTGTCCCGTACTTAGAAGTAATTAGAAATATGGATTTGATACTTGGCTTGCACTATATGGGTACTTGCTAAAACAAGACGGACACGAGACAAATAACGAGTATCGAACGAGTAGCGGATACTTGTGCCCAGGCCTAATTCCCATACGTTAAAAGCTTAAATTTTCATTAATCTATTAAAAAACTTTATTAAAAATTTCATGATAACATTAATAAATTTTTGCAATAAATTAAAGCAAAATAAATAGAATTATAAATATACATATTATTATAATTCAAAAAATATAGATAGCTCATCTATTTGAGTAGACTAGACATCATTTTTGTCGATTTTGAGGATGTAGAATATTATTAGTTTTCTATGCACACATGATTAAATATATAATTTCATAGATATTATTGTATAATTTAGTTGTTACATCAAACATTTTGAGAAAACAAAATTAATCTATTGGAATTTGAAAACAAGTCTGGAATACTATGCGTCTCTTATGAAAATTAATAGCGAATTTTTTTTAAATAATAAATAGTATATTGCATAATAAATTAAAAATGTCACATAGATGATCGCTAATCTATATAATATTTGGGAAGTACAAAATTGAAATAGGACTTAGTTTTGAAGATATTTACATGTGAATGCCATTGCATATAAGAATAAATTTTAAATTTACTAAAATAAGGTTATGAAAGAAAAAAAATATTTAATTTAAATTATTTAAACATGTCGACCAAAATTTAATTGATTACTAAAAATAGGTTATCTATAGTGTTAAATTCTGTGTGGATCTGGACTCGGTTATCGGGTATAAAAGATAAAATGATGTTCATGTATTTAGACAAGTTGGTGGTTTGAGTTCGAATTTGCCATATTTTATAATGATTACGAATTAGATATGAAATATTTTTACTAATTTTTACTAATAATGTGTATTTAAATTTTAAATATAATCATTTTAATTTTTAATACAAACATCAAACCCGTGTTTTAACACGGGTAATAATCTAGTTATTATTGTTATTTTTTTAACGTTGTTTAAGTGTTTCCACTTTGATAACTCGAACCCATGATTTTTTGGTCGGATGATGCGGCGCGATACCAACTGACCCGTACCGTCCAGTCGATGGGTTAATGCAATAAAGCTAAATTGTATTTTTCTATAAAAACAAAATCATATTTCTTTAGAAATATACAGAAACTGGACAAAAAAAAAATATAGAAATAAACAATTATTAGTCAATTAGTCACTTTATTGTGTTTTAAGGTTCTAATTAAGAGATGGATTGATTTGATTGTTAATAAGACAAAGTTTTTTTTTTTCTTGTTCATGTTCCACAAGATATCTAAATGATTGTAAATTAAGCAATAGTAGTGTAGCCAATCACAGTAGAAACAACAACACGAAACTAAAGAAACTTGTTCAGTTCTCAGGCTTCTTCGGGAAGTGTACTTTGAGGTTGCGAACAACATCATCTCCATCACGGAAGATCTCACAAATGATTAGATCTCCTTCCTTCACGTTGTTCCTCTTATACATCTCATCCCACTTGTTTACCGCAACACGATCTTCCCTTTTCCCAATATTTCTCTTTAATACGCCAAACCCATTCCCACTTGTTTACCGCAACACGATCTTCCCTTTTCCCAATATTTCTCTTTAATACGCCAAACCCATCGATGAGATTGATCGTGTCCTCAAACTTTAACCCATAGTTTTTTATTACTGGCAAAGAAATGACCTACGATCAACCAACATATTAACAAAGGTTAATTAGCTAGAGTTATCATAACCAAGCAAGTTAACTAAGATTTTACGTACCAAGACACGATTTAAAGACGATGATGTTGGAATGAAGTACAGGTTTTTGGGATCATCAAGATGTCTTTTAGCAATAGCAATAGAAGCCGCATCGTTCTTTCTTAGAACCCTTTGTGCTGAAGATCACTCACAAAGTAAAGTTTTGAAAACATTTACATTTTTGATTAAATAGAAAATTTAGACAAAATTGGTTTTTACCTCTCTTCGAACTTTTTTGAAAACATTTACATTTTTGATTAAATAGAAAATTTAGACAAAATTGGTTTTTACCTCTCTTCGAACTTCCACTAGCTTTGTTAACTTTAGAAATCGACGTCTGTTCTTCATAATCATCATCATCATCATCATCATCATTAAGTTTGTCCTCGGTTCCAAGAGAAAGAGATTCAATTATGTTCTCATGATCATGACGATCATCATCACCTTCATCATCGGATATCTCAAGTATTTTGACTTNATCAATGACACCATTGTCTTTGATGAACTTTTCCCAACCTTCTTGGAAGCTAATAGTCTCATCATCTTCTTGTGTTACTCTCCATTTGACTGTCCAGAAACTTCCCTCCGGCTTCTTGAGAACTGCTGTCTCAGGGAGTGGTTTTGGGTAATACTTGTTGTAGCTTTTTGGGATTAACTACAAAACAATAATGAAATAGAGTAATCAGATTTGAAGTTGAACATAGCAAACTTTAAGAGATGTGAAAAAAAGGGCCAAACTCTTAAAAATCGGAACAAAAGTTGGAACAGGATCAGACCTTTAACATCAAGAACAGAACCAAACTCTAATAATGGATGTGTACCCAAAAGGTTCTAGAACCATCGTAAGTAAACAAGAGGAAGTCTCTATCAATGACACTATTGTCTTTGATGAACTTTTCCCAACCTTCTTGGAATCTAATAGTCTCATCATCTTCTTGTGTTACTCTCCATTTGACAGTCCAGAAGGCTCCCTCTGGCTTCTTGAGAACAGCGGTTTGAGGGAGTGGTTTTGGATAGTACTTGTTGTACCTTTTTGGGATTAACTACAGAACAAGAATGACATATGTAGGTGAAATAGAGTAAACAGATTTGAAGTTCAACATATAGTAAACTTTAAGAGATGTGAAAAAAAGGACCAAACTCTAAGGAACCCAGAACAAAAAGCTGGAACAGGACAGGACCAGACCTTTAACATCAAGAACAGAACCAAACTCTAGTAATATAGTTAAATAAAACACAGGAAACAGAAACAGAACTAAGAGAGACAGGAGAAGTTGGAGAACAGAAACTCCAATATCATTTTCTGAGCCAGAACACAAACAAAACACTCACGACAAATGTCATCAATATAATCTTCAAAACAGAGATATGGTTACTTGTAGGCGAAACGATCAGCTTAGTGATAATGAGATATTAAGAACAGGAGCAATCAGATTTGAAGTTGAACATAGCAACACCTAAGAGATCTGAAAAAGAGACCTCGAACAAAACCGGGAACAAAAACCAGACCTTTAAAATCAAGAACAAAACCAAACTGTAATAGTACTTGAATAAACCATTCACGACTAATATCATTAAAGAGAGAGATGATTACATACCAAATATTGAGAATGTTGTTGAGAATTGAAGATCCTCAGGAAATCAGGAAAATGAGGAAACCCATCTTGTAACTCCATCTTCTTCTTCTTTTTTTCTCTCTCTCTGGTTGAGTGTGGATGCTAGAACTGAAGAAGCTTTGGCGTTATATCAAAATGTAATTAAGTGTGGGTGAGAGAATCTTTGACTCATGATAGTGACTGTGTAACAACCATCTCATTTCCATTAGTCAAAAGCTGTAAAGCAATTACGTCTTCTGCAGCACAGCTTTACTACTGGAGTTGGCAATTAACGCATATATTTGCAGAGAGTTTCAAAAAGCTCTGTAACAAAGAGATTTCCAAAATAGAATTTCTACGAATAAATGATTTAATTTTAAAAAATCTGCAATACCATTATTAAATATTGTAATGCAAGTGTGTAGAGGCCCAGTTATGATATGGGCTGACAAAACATGAAGTTAAATTGGTGAAAAAGGTTATCGTCTTTTTAGTTAATAGTCAATTTTAACTTTTATTTGATTTCATCGTTAAATCGGTTGTTATCACATAAATACCATCCATAAAAACTCTAAACTCCAAATTATCACACAAATATTATAGTTTCAATAATAATCAAACATTTACCCATCGTTTTGTTCTATTTCTAACAAAACAATATTATAATCGTTATGCCTTGCCATATAACATTAGGACAAGTCTTTTTTTTTTTTATCACAATAACAGATTACATTGATAAGGAGATGACAAAGTTTGAAACACTACAAGTCTTAAAGAAGTGAGAGCCTTAACATAAATTTCAACAAAAAAATGATAAAGCCCAAGACATGTTCTTGGAGACTAAGATCTTAATAACATTAAACGAGACCAAAAAGCCTTATTAGGCCCACTATAAACCGGTTGGCCCACATGCCTCCTTACTTAACGCCTAATTAAGGTCCAAAACCGTTGGCGCGTCAAAATCACGTGGAGGAGCACTGAATCCTGTAGGTATGCCCGCCCTGGATCGTCACTTTAAAAGCTCATTATTAAAAAAGTGACAAATCCTTTTGATTATTACTGCAATAAAAAGCAAAGTGGAAAAAATTAAAATACTAAAAGAGGTTTTAAAACTTTGTTTTGGCTCTTCTCCAGAAACATTCCGTTTCTGATATTTTTGATTTTTGAATTTGTGTTTTTTTTTTTCTTTTCTTTTCGCTCTCTCTATCAGCTCGATTAGATCTGTTCCTGTGAATTTGATTCTCTCTGTGTTGTGTTTAATCGTTGCTCTAAGTCGGAGGAGGAAGTTTTACATTTGCCTTTCCGAATATGCCGGTGAATGATGCTGAGTACGATCCCAAAGTAAGATTACTGTTTCCGATGTGTTTTTAGTCTTCACTCTCGATTGAATTTTAAGTTCCATTGATTCATTCTTTGGTTTTTGATTCACAGGTTTCTGCGACGAGGTTCGGTTCCTTCTTATGCCCCTAGGGTTTGCTTTGAAATCCCCGTTGTGTAATACTGATTGGTTTTCTTTTTTCTTTTTTCTTTTTTTTTCGTGAGAAGTGATTACACATTCGCAAATGTGGATAACTTGGAGCATTGTACAAAATACTTGAATCAGACGATGGTTACATTTGGATTTCCTGCCTCACTCGATCTCTTTTCGAATGATCCGGTGGGTTTGTTGTTAATTCTCGTCGTTATCCTCTCGATCTCTTTTCGAATGATCCGGTGGGTTTGTTGTTAATTCTCGTCGTTATCCTGATAACTTGGAGGAATTTTGAGGGGGTTTTAATCAGGGTTTTTGTTTGAATAGGTTTCCATCTCAAGGACCTGCAATTGTATGTACTCATTGCTGCAGCAGCGACAACGTGACATAGATTTTAGAGAATCTGCTAACGAGCAAAGACAGAGGTAAATTTTGGGTTTCCTCCTCTCAATTTGTTTTGAGGATTGACTATTTGTCTGGAGCTGGATTGTAATTTTCTTTTAGAGCTTGTCACTGTTTTGTATATCGTGATTGATCTTGCTTCAAATCCAGTTTGTATTTAAGATTTTCTACTCTGATTTGCGGAAGGACTACTTTCCTTATTGCCTTTGTGCATACCCTTACTCTGTATAGGCAACAATCGGATATTACTAGACTTGAAGCTAAAGTTGAGAGGCTTGAAGCACAACTCCAACAGAAGGATAGGGAAATTGCAACAATTACCAGAACCGTGCGTCCTGTTGAAGCACAACTCCAACAGAAGGATAGGGAAATTGCAACAATTACCAGAACCGTGCGTCCTGCCAAGTTTCATTTAAAGATGTTTGCTTTTTCTGCGTAGGATTCTGATTGACATGGGTTTGATATGAATTCACTAATTTTCACAGGAAGCCAAAAACACAGCAACTCTGAAATCCCAAATTGAAAAGCTACAACAGGAGAGGGATGAATTCCAAAGGATGGTGATTGGTAACCAGGTCTGATAATTTATGATGCTTAGATTAACTACTTCATGCTGCAGAAATTGTACTGATGGATTGTCTATTTGTCTCCAATCATGGTCTTGTCCCTGAATAGCAAGTCAAAGCTCAACAGATTCACGAAATGAAGAAAAAGGAAAAGGATTACATTAAGTTGCAGGTTTGTGTATCTTAGCTCTTAGAACTGACTTTTTTTGTATCCTTGCTAATTCTGCATTGTAATGACTATTTTATTTTTTGTTTTTCTTGTAGGAACGGCTGAATCAAATAGTAATGGAGAAAAAGAAAGAATCAAGATCCGGACTGGAGATCATGAATCTGCTACAGGTCCTTCACCAGCTTCTTATTTTATTTTTTGCAATTCTTGTTGATGAAAGTGGAAATTGCACTCGACTGATTGACTGATTTCCTAAATAGAAAGAAGGGAGGCAGCGTGGGACCTGGAATGGCAAGAAGACTGATACTGACTTCTACAAAAAGATAGTATGAGTCTCTCAAAATCAATATCATAATACAGATTCCAAAGAGCATTTCTTTAATAACGTGGTTCCTGCAGGTGGATGCGTATGAAGCGAAAAACCAAGAATTAATGTCTGAGAACTCTACTCTAAGAGCATTACTTAGATCCATGCAGGTATGATCTTTTTTTCATCCTAGCCATAATGTTAGTAACTTGACATGTTTTTTGACAAGCGAAAGTTTTTATCTATGGTTTTGTTGCAGACGGATATGCGTGAATTCTTAAATGCTCCAAACGGGTCAGCTAATCCTTCATTGGCTGGCAGGCAGACGGATATGCGTGAATTCTTAAATGCTCCAAACGGGTCAGCTAATCCTTCATTGGCTGGCAGTGACAAACGTGAGGCTGATCCTTCACAATCTCCACTTGGTGGGAAGACGGTATGTATAATCTTAGTTAATTGAATGGTTCTTGTAGTCATATTGTATAATTGATTTCCCAGTATCTAACTAACTCGCTTTATACAGGATGTCTTTGATCTACCTTTCAGGATGGCTAGGGGTCAGATAGAAGAAAGTCTGCGCACTAAGATGGCTTCTATAAAGGTTTTGCTAAAGACATTATGCATTTACTCAACAAAATCCATGTTTTATTTAGTTTAACCTTTTCTTCTAAAAAATAAAGGAACGGATGGTCCAGTTACAAGATGCACCTAAAGGAGCATCTGTTGCATCTGAAGCAACAGAGAGAGAGCTTGAACTTGAAGCTCAGCTTGTCGAGGCAAGAAGCATAATCCAAGAGCAGGTTCTCTTCCTTACTAATGGCTAAGATAATAGTTTCCTCAACATTATTGATGTTTTGGGAGGAACACTAAATTTATGGAGAATGTCTTTCAAATCTATTTAAAATCTGACAAGAACAATTCTAATACAGGAGTCCATAATGTCAAAACATCTCCCTAAAACAGAGCAGCGAAGGTATCAGTTTATATTCTTTAATTTTGGGTTTAAACAAAGATGATAATGTGAAATTATAATGGCCAAACTTGTTACAGGGATTCCGTAGTTGATAGTTCCATTAGCAGCTGAGGTACAGCTGAGGTACATTCATAGATTCCCCTCTCCTTTATTTCTTCGTCAAGAGATTTAGATGTTCTTCGTCGTGCTTTTGTTCGGAGCTTAAGATTAACACTGGATTGGTCTTTATATACTAATGTATAGGGGGAGCTTAAGATTAACACTGGATTGGTCTTTATATACTAATGTATAGGGCAGGGAGTATGTGAATGTCTAGAAGCTCAAAAGCAATGGATCCAAGTTAAGTTATGTTGCTAAAATATTTGTCTCAGAAAAGTAGTCTTACTGTGTTGTATTCACCATTACCAAACTTCTCCTTGGATATCTATGTTATGTATATTTAGCCTTTAGTTGTATGAAATCATAGATATCGTCTCTTTTTTGGATCTAAAAATCTTTAATAGATAACCAAACTTAACGATTCTTACTCTGTCACAGTATCATATCTGAAAGACATCAAACAACATTGTTCATTCTTTGTTCCAAGCATCAACAAAAACTAATAAAATCAACCGTCCGTAACTGTATTAACATGCGGTGAGAAGCCAAAGCCAATTCTATAAGAGATTAGAACAAGTAGTTTAATTTGGAAGAGATGGACTGAATCAGATGAAGCCGTGGACTGAATCAATAAAATTAGAAAATGAATAACGAAAAAATGAAGCACCACCAGATCCCATCATTTTAGTTTTCCATCTTCGTTCCGAGTCTTTCTCCGTCAGGTACATCTCCGAGTTTCTATGGCTTCCCTACGTCTCCCCGAGTTTACTTCTCCATGGCTTTCCCACGTCTGATTTTTTTTTTGAAAGAAAATAAATAAATCGTATTTTGAATTTTATCCGCCATCTGTTTTGCTCGTATCCGGTGAGAGACTTCATCAGACTCCAGATTTTAGGTATTTGGTGTTTTCAAATCGATCTCTTTCTTCTCTTTATGGGCTCGTTTGCATTATATCTGGTCTTTGATTTTCTTTTTGGAGGCACATTTGATTATCATATAGCAAATGATTAGCTCCCCTTCGTCTCCGCTTCATCATCTGATTCATTTGTTTTTCGTAATTCTTATACAGAAACCAACCTGGGGAAGAAATAAAGAAAGAGATGATCAGTGATCGGTCTGACTTCAGAGTTCAAATCCGGAGATTATTCGCCATAATGTTCAGACTGTCTTATCGATGGATTTGCAATCATCCGTTTATTTTGGGCTTCGTTACGTTTTTATATTTCCTTCACAGATATTGTCCTCTTTTGTTTTCTCCATTGGTCACTGCATCTCCTGTTTTGGTCTGTACTTTCGTTTTGCTTGGCACAATTTTGAGTTATGGAGAGCCAAATATTTCTGAAATCTATATTGAACCGGAAACTGTCCATGATGCTGCTCTTTTTAGAACAGAGGGTTCGAGGGATGCTAATGCTACTGTTCTTCAGAGAGGTGATAGTTTTACGGTAGAGAGTTTTCTGAGCAAGGAGAAAGATGTGGTTGAGGATAGAAATAATGACAGGGATAGATTAAGGGAAAGCCAAGTCAGTGAGGTTGAGGATGATGGTCGACCATTTGATTATACGCCTTTAGTTGATGAGACTCTTGATGACATTAAGCTGGATACTCATGTAACGTTTGAGGAGAAGGCATTTCTTTTGGAGTTGGAGAAGAGGGGAGAAAAACTAGTGGAGAGACTGATGGAAAATGATGGTATGCAAGTTTCGGGTGCAGAAAAATCGAGGAAAATTGGTGGATATGACAGACATCATCCCGATGCTTGACGAGCTTCACCCGCTTTTACACTCAGAAGCTCCAAGTCGTGGCATTCCAGATGGCGAAGGATCAGATGCAGCTTCCGAGGGGCCAAATAGGAGTAGTAGTGATGCTGGGATGGAGTCTGATGTTGAGAGTGAAAGTCAAGGAGAAGAAGGCGACAACGAGAATGACGAGGAGGTAGAAGATGCAGAAGAGGAAGAGAAAAAGAAAAAAGATAAGGACGACGGAAGTAAATCAGCAATCAAATGGACAGAGGCAAAAAGATAAGGACGACGGAAGTAAATCAGCAATCAAATGGACAGAGGCTGACCAAAAAAATGTTATGGATCTAGGAAGTCTCGAACTTGAAAGAAACCAACGGTTGGAGAATCTTATTGCTAGGAGAAGGGTTCGCCATAATACGAGACTTATGGCAGAGAGAAATCTTATTGATTTTGACAGTGCTGATGTTCCAAATAATATGCCGCCAATCTCAACTGTAAGGCAGAATCCATTTGATGTTCCATATGATTCCTATGATGATACGGGATTGCCACCTATCCCTGGCTCTGCCCCATCCATTGTGTTTCCAAGGAAAAACCCATTTGATCTTTCATATGAGCCAAATGAAGAAAAGCCAGACCTCAAGGGTAACGATTCAGAGGAAGTGTTCTCTTCTCAACAACCAAAGGATCCTATGTTCAGAAGACATGAAAGTTTCAGTGTGGGTCCATCAATGCTTGGAGGTCCCAGGCATGATAGGCTACGACCTTTCTTTGTGCTAGAAAGATTAGCTAATGAGGGAACGAGCTATTATCCATTAGAAAGGCAGCTAAGTGAAGTAAGTGAATCAAAAGTAAGTTCTGTTCATGATACTGAATCTGTATGTACAGTCCTGGAGGATGACGAAAAGAAGGTGGATGAACATGATGCTGACCGAGTAACCGAAATTGCTAAAGTTGATGAGGCTTCTGACCATGATGAAGAAAAAAGCCATTCAGCTTCCGACCATGATGAAGCAAAAAGCCGTTCAGCTTCTGATCATGATGAAGAGAAAAGCCATTCAGCTTCAGACCATGATGAAGCAAAAAGCCATTCAGCTTCTGATCATGATGAAGAGAAAAGCCATTCAGCTTCTGACCATGATGAAGAGAAAAGCCACTCGTCCGAGGACTCCGATTTCAATGAAAAAGCTGACAGCAGAAATCTTCATCATGATGTGGCTGAGATAATACTTGGACATGCAGAAATGCACCATAAGCAATCAAACATGACGGAAGGAGAAATTTCTGATAAAAGAAAACTTGATGAAGAAGATTACAGTGATAGTGATTCATCTTTATCAGAGAAAGAAGAAAAGATATCGGATGTTAGTGAAGATGAAGCAATGCTGATGTCAGAGCAGGGAAAATGATCTTCATGAAGAATCAGGTGCTTCTTCCCATCCTTCTTTTGGAGAATTAGAAATCCATGGGTAAGGGGGATGGAGGATGACTATCACCGTGATGAAACTCGTGCTGAAGAAACTTTCATTACTGCTCATCCCTCTCTTGACGAGTCAGCAATCCAGGCTCTTTGTGGTTTGGTGGACAGTCATCATGAAGAACCTGTTTACGATTCGAGTCCTCCCTCAGGCAGTAGATTTCCATCGTTTTCTTCTGTATCGTCTGATAACAAACCAGATCTACCTGGAAAGAATGCCGAACAAGTAGAAGAAACTGAAGGAAATGAACGTGAAGTTTATTCTGAAACCATAGGTCCTGTGGAAATTCATTCCACTCCTGATGAGACTAAAATAAGGACAAGGGAAGTAGGAGAGGCAAGCCTTGTCACTGTGGAGGTTGGAATTGATGGTCAAAATGACTTAACTGTTTCAGGGTCTGATTTTGAGGATGCCTTACATGATCCATCTTCTCTACCTTTTAAGAAGAACGAGAATGCTGATCACCAGGAGGATGACAGGTCTGATTTTGAGGATGCCTTACATGATCCATCTTCTCTACCTTTTAATAAGAACGAGAATGCTGATCACCAGGAGGATGACACGTTATCTGGTTCTAGTCAAGAGGACCTGAAAGAGCTGCATGGAGATGTAAGAGAGGCTATAGATACCGGAACGTTAGATGTTAGTGCATCTTTGGTGGACTTGGTTTCTTCCACAGAAGAGGAAGTATCATCTACAAGGATGGTTGAACAACATCTTCCAATTGAGCATACATGTTCACCCGTGGGATCTGGTGATACGAGGGAGCATGTGGAAACACTGGAAGAATCACCTGATGTTGTACATGACATAACTGAAACTTCAGTAAACAGGTCTGTAGCTGAAGAGATCATGCACGAAGAAGAGCATGCTGGGAACCAAAAAGATGAAGCCAATCCTCAAACATTCAATGCAGACATCCCTATAGACAGTTATGCCACTTTGTCTTCTGGAGCAGTCGAGTATGTTGAGACACATTCATTTAATGAGGAAGATGTTCCACAGTTGGAACTAGAACCAGTTCGGTCATCAGTTCCTGATGCAGAGGAAGAAAGTCACCCCAACCAAACAATGGATATCGAAGTAGACTCTATAAATGTTAGTGCCCAAAATGTGGGATCTGAAGAAACAACTCCATCTGAATCGAGGAGAGGACTGACCTGGTCAGATAAATCTGTGGTGGAACAATCATCTCCTCAACCTGGTGAAGATCAAGTAAGTCACAAATCTTATTTTCTCGTATAGATGCACATGATTACCACATTTTTCGGATGAGTTTAATGTTCTCTATTATGCTAATAACCTCTATGTTTAAGATAATCTATGTGATATACTTAACTTCACATTATACAAGATCAGTTACTTGATCGTTTGGACTTCTTTGTTGGTCCTACAATATGTCAAGCAGGAGATCTGTTTCTTACCGATGCGCTGTGTATGCAGGTACCAACTCGTGCAGGTCATGTTAGTGTTGTGTTTTCCCGCAACATCACTTTCCATGAGTATCACGATGCTCCTGAAGATACAGCCGAGTTATCTAGTTTGACGTCTGACACATCCTCATCTCTAGCAGAATCTCCTGAATACACGACACCCATGGTTGGTGAAGGCTCAAGGGCGGACTTCTTCCAAGAGGATTTCTATGAAGAGCTTGGTCATGTGGTGGAACGATTAGATCAACTTACAGACTTACATGCAATATCACAAAGTCCTCCTGAAGTTATCACTGACGAGGAGATAAAAGAACATGCAATATCACAAAGTCCTCCTGAAGTTATCACTGACGAGGAGATAAAAGAGATTGATGAAGGATTGTTGTCTGAACTTGACACAACTGGAGACTTCAGTGTTAAGGACGTTGTGACAGATTTTGAACCTGGGTCATCTTCAATAAGACCAGACACTGGAAATGAACTGACCGAACCTCTGCCTGTTCTTGAAGCAAGATTAGTTGAAGACATAGATTCTGCTTTCCAGCAGATCCATGAAGGATCTGAGGTTGAGGATGTTATTCTTCCAAGCGCCATTCAAGATCAGTTGGCTCAAGAAAATTATGCAAATTCAATGGAGACCAAGTCAGATTTAGCAATGGTGGAAGCTACGTCGAAGGAAGATCTTGATATTGCTATGAACCAGGCTATTGTCGAGACCATGGGCATGCAATCAAAGTCACCTGAATCAGATGGTGGATCTGGAGAACTCGCGTCTGCAGTTAAAACTGAACCATCAGAGTCTTTAGTTGAAGAAAGATCTCTCGAGGAAACAAACGTTCGTCTGAACAGCACACCCAAGGAAGAAGAAGAAGAAGAAAGTAGACCGAGAGAGATAACAACATCCACTGTTTAGAAGAAGAAGAAAGTAGACCGAGAGAGATAACAACATCCACTGTTTTGCCTGTGGAAGCTCGATCACTGGAAGAAATTCCCAAGCCTTCTGGATCACAAGAGGGGATGGCAACCGAAGTAACTTATGAAAGAGAAGTTATTCTCACAGAAACTGCTGGTCCTAGTAATGTAACACCAAATGATGAAGTTATGGCAGAGGAAGGGAAAGGTGAGACTGAGAGCAAAGCTGATACAAATATACTTGGTCTTGAGTCCAAAGAAACTCGAAGGGAAAGGTGAGACTGAGAGCAAAGCTGATACAAATATACTTGGTCTTGAGTCCAAAGAAACTCGAGAAAAATCGGAGGAAAACACTACAACAGAACGATAGGAAATTGCAACAATTACTAGAACCGTAAGTCCTGTCAAGTTTCATCTAAGGTAGTATGAGTCTCTCACTACAATAAATCAATATCATTATGCAGATTCCAAAGAACATTCCTTTACCTTTAATAACGTCGTCTCTACAGGTGGATGCTTATGAAGCGAAAAATCAAGAAATGATAGCTGAGAACACTACTTTAAGAGAACTACTTCATAATCTCCACTTGGTGGGAAAACGGTATGTATAATCTTACTGAGTGAATTGAATGATTCTTGCAATAATCTTTTATAATTGATTGTCACTGAGTGAATTGAATGATTCTTGCAATAATCTTTTATAATTGATTGTCCAGTATCTAACTTACTAGCCATTCTACAGAACGTCTTTGATCTACCTTTTCAGATGGCTAGAGGTCAGATAAAAAAAAGTTTGGCTTCAAAAAAGGTTTTATGTTAATGACATTATGCATTTACTCAACAAAATCCATCTTTTATTTGTGTTTAACCTTTGTGTTGTTTCTTCTTATTACAAGAAGCACCTAAAGGAGCATCTGTTGCATCTGAAGCAACACAGAGAGAGAGAGAGAGAGAGAGAGCGCTTGAACTCGAAGCTCTGTTGTGTTGCATCTGAAGCAACACAGAGAGAGAGAGAGAGAGAGAGAGCGCTTGAACTCGAAGCTCTGTTGCATGGTACCGTTAAAAGTCTCATCGCTTTCTTTTGTTTTGAAGAGTCCTCGGTAGGTTGTTCCCTTGTTGGGGTTTGTAATGTCTTTGTTGGTCTCCGGAGAACTTTGTTCTGTCGGCCGCCCTGCTACTGTAGACCTACTGATCTTTAATTTTGCCTAATATAACTACATTGATATGTTGAAGAAATCAGTCTTTAATTTGCAGTATCTCTATTTTGTGTTTTTGTGGTTAAAGTATAGTAATATATCTTCTATTGTTTTGTCAATCATCTTCAAACTATGAAACTTATCAAGACAGACCCACATAGTGTTGTAGTAAAGATTTAAAATAGACTAAATTTTTATCATAAATGGGACTCAGTTATACATCTAATATTATTTGGACAGACCAAAAAATCTGAGAGTTCATAATACTAACAAAGAAATATGTTTTGACTGAAACTAAAACTGGTATCTGTAGCATCTTCTCACCATCGCATGGGTTATATGAGGGTTGTGCTTCAAATGGTCAGAGACAATTCTGTAGCGAAGTCCATAAACTAACCCTTCATATACTTTTGCGTCGCTGCAGATCTGAGCCATCTGAGAGAAAATTCTAGCTGTTAATTGTTCATATACTTTTGCGTCGCTGCAGATCTGAGCCATCTGAGAGAAAATTCTAGCTGTTAATTGACTATCAGAGCCAGCGTGGTGTGCAGTACCAACACGGTTAAGTTGCAGTTCATGTGCTAGACTCTCTAAACCAAGTCGATTACTAAGTCCTTCAACTCGACTCGACATTACTTTCAAATCATAAACAGAACCGAGTCAAAATCTAGACCATTACGTTTGAGAAACTCGATTGATCTCTCGTTTCTTGCATCATTGTTATCTCTAAAATCTGAGAAATTAATCTCCCAAGTATCACCAAGTCTTCCGCTTATGTCGAACAGAGTAATACCCAACTGAATCAGTTTTGTATGATTCACGTTGTAACACATGTCGTAGTATCGTTCATCGTCACTAGCGCCTTGCGAAGTCTCCTTCAAACAACCTGGAAATTCAGTATCGATTGCAATTAGAGGATAATTTCGCATCTGAGCTTCAATTAAACGCATCTCTTCATCATAATTCCACGCCCATACTTGACGACACATTGTATCCACCAGAAAAAAAAATCCTCTGTTCTTGCAAAAAAGAATAAAAAAGTGTTGGAGATATATTGATAATAAAAGCATAAAGCTTGGGACTCAAGCTATATATAATAAACGTAATAATTGGCTGTCATCAAATATAATAATTAGATATTGCCATTTTCTATAACCAAAAATTTCCTTTTC
>CM071717.1:49813216-49830488 GCA_036630335.1 Physaria fendleri | reverse complement strand
GTATGTTACGCTTTGTTTTCATGATTTTTGTGTTGTGTTTTGGTTTTGGTTTGTTTAGAGTCTTTTGTTTTCTCTAAACCCAAAAGAAAGGGACGTCACATTACATGGTTGTGATCTGTCCGGTTTCTAATTTGGGAAAATTGTCCCGATTTGTTCGATAGTTGCCTATGTAAAACAAGCGAGATCTGCTTGAAAATTGTCCCTAAGTAAGGCTTGTCAAATTAGAGATTTCAATCTCGCTGATTATCCTTCTAATATCTTGCTTGGCTGGGCAGCATGATTTCAAATTCTGCTTAGAGATGCCTTAATTAAGGCTTGCTTAATGATGTCCCGATGCCTTTGTTAAGGCTTGCTTTAATGATGTCCCATATTGAGATAATGATACAAGATCCTAAGTAAGGCTTGTCAAATTAGAGATTTCAATCTCTCTGGTTAACTTTGATAATATCTTGCTGGGTGGGCAGCTTGATTACAATTTCTGCATAGAGATGCCTTAATTAAGGCTTGCTTAATGATGATAATTTGATAATAATTTCTGCATAGAGATGCCTTAATTAAGGCTTGCTTAATGATGATAATGATGCCTGTATGTAGGCTTGTTTAACGATGTCCCTATATTGAATGATGCCTTTATTAAGCCTTGCTTAAGATGTCCCTATAATGAGATGATGATGCTTTTATTGAGGCTTGTTTAATGAGTCCCGTATTGAGATAATGATGTGTCTGCTTGAAATAGAGGATTCAATATCTCTCCTTAACTAAGGCTAATGCTTTGCTTAATAATGTCCCAATATTCGGTGTCTGCTTGAAATAGAGGATTCAATATCTCTAATGATCTTTCTATGTCTTGAATTTTCAATGATCTGCTAAGGCTAATGCTTTGCTTAATAATGTCCCAATATTCAGTGTATGTCTTGAATATGTCTTGAATTTTCAATGATCTGCTAAGGCTAATGCTTTGCTTAATAATGTCCCAATATTCAGTGATCCTCTTGAAATAGTTGATTCAATATCTCTAATGATCTTTCTATGTCTTGAATTTTCAATGATCTGCTTGAAAGAAAGGACTTGGTCACTCTGATTAACTTTTTATGTCTTGCTGACTGCTTCAATTTGTTTGGCTGCTTCAATTTATTAAGGCTTGTCTAGTGATGCCCTGATGATGAAAGATTCAATGATCTGTTTGAAAACCAAGGATTAAATCTATGTCTTGCTGACTGGACAGCATGACTTGATATTCTGCTTAAAGAGGTTTTACCTTAATAAGGTTTTGCCTAATGATTTCCCGATATTGAAAAAATCAGTGATTTGCTTGAAACAGAGGGATTTAATCTCTCTGAGAGCCATTCTATGTTCTTCAATTTCTGCATAGACTAAACGTTTTTGTCTAATGATGCCTTAAAATTGAGAAAATGCATTTCTCTGTATTTGCCTGCTGAAATGATGCCTTAAAATTGAGAAAATGCATTTCTCTGTATTTGCCTGCTGAGCTGGGACAGCATCAAATATAAACTGCAAAATCTGCAGAGACCATCTTTTTTAATATGGGTTATCTCCAAGATGTTCCAAGAGTGGGAAATTCAATTCTCTGCTTAAATTGTCATTTAACAATGGGATGGGATGTGCCTTATGATCTTTATGGTTGAAAATCTAGTTTTCTTCTTAAGATGCTGAGCTGGGTCAGCTTCATATAAACTTTCAAAATTCTGCATAAACCGACCTTTAGTAAGGGTTGTGTTATACATCTATGCAGTTTATGTTTTGAGTGAGACAGCATATGATATAAACGTCTACATCAACTGTCCTTTAACGTGGGTTGTCTCTGATGATCTTAAGAACTAGGATTGTGTCTTAAGAAAATTCAATTGTCTGCTAGGCTTGTGATAACATGATCTACTACATATTGTTGGAAAAACAAATGTTCTTTTTAAGAAGACTTGGTTCTGAGATTATGAAATTCGATTTAAATTGGGAGAACATGTATCATCAAATACATATTGATGGAACACGCAAAATATGTATCTTGTTGGGGTGTGATAAAATGAAATTCGTTTGGTACTATTAATAAAATAGTAGTTTGTGGGCAACTCGTTTGGTCTGCTTAAAATCTATGTTCATGTAGCGCCCAAAAAGAATGTTATATAAGATTCATATCATTCAATACAATATTCAAAGATCTGCAGTAATGGGAGAATAACCGTCAACAAGGCTTTTTTGAATGATGTTCCAAAGATCTCTTGCTGAGTGATGAATCCGATATTGGATAGTTGGATGTTTGTCTAAGTAACACAACCAAGATCTGCTTGAAACAGAGATGTATGCCCCTAAGTGAGGCTTGTCAAAATTAGAGATTTCAATCTCTCTGATTGACTTTGTAGATACCTTTATTAAGGCTTTCCTAATGATAATCTAGGGATATTGAGAATATTCAATGATCTGCTTGAAACAGAGGATTTAGTCTCTCTGTATAGATTCACTCAAAAGTTTCTGCTTAAACTCTATATTGTGCTGAGCTGGGACAGCATGATATAAAGGGTTGTGCCTAATGATTATAAGAACTTGGTGCTGAGCTGGGACAGCATGATATAAAGGGTTGTGCCTAATGATTATAAGAACTTGAAGGTTCAGTTCTCTGATTAAAATCTAAATTTTCCTGAGCCAGGACAGCATGATATTAACTTCAAAATTCTTCACAAACAGGTCTTTAATCAGAGATGCTGGGCTTATGATAGCATGATATAGGCTTGTGATAGCATGATGATTTGCACTGATCTACTTGGAGAAACAAATGTTCTTTTAATGAGGTTTGGTTTATGAGATTATGAAATTCAGTTCAAATTGTCTGCTAGAATTCTGGAACAACATGTATCGTATACTCTGCATATTGATGGAACACCCACATTATATATCTTGTTGGGGTGTGATAAAATGATAATAATCAAGTTTCTGCATACTATTAATAATATCAGTTTGTGGGCAATTCATTCGGCTTTCTTAAATTTGGAAATAAGATTGCCCTTATATAAGGCTTCAGATTTTGTATTCTACATCTTGATGAACTAACTTCAATTTCTGCATAGACGCAATGCTTGGATCAAATGATGTCTTAAGATTGAGAAAATTCAATTCTCTGTTGGATGTTGAGCTGGGACATGATCAAATATAAACTGCAAAATCTACAGAAACCAGCTTTTAATATATGTTGAGCTGGGACATGATCAAATATAAACTGCAAAATCTACAGAAACCAGCTTTTAATATTGGGTATGTCCAATGATGTTCCAAGAGTACAAATTTCATTTATCTGCTGAAAATGCTTTATCTTGCTGAGCTGGGACAGCTTAGATGTAAGCTTCAATGTCTGCTTTAGTTTTCATATAACAATGGATTGTACCTCTGATGGTCTTAAGAGTAAAAACTCCAAAAATCAGCCTTTAATAAGAACTGTTTTATATTTCTCTGAATTCTATGTTTGGCTGAGTTGTCTTTTGACGTGGTTATGTTATGTATAAACTTCAAAATTCTGCACAAACCGGCCTTTAGCAAGGGCTGTGTTATATTTCTCTGGAGTTTATGTTCTGACTGAGACATCATATGATATATATGTCTGTGTCTGCATAAACTATGCTTTAACAGTACATTACTATGTCTGGTGATCTTAAGCAACTAGGATCGTGTCTTAAGAAAATTCAGTTGTCTGCTTAAGGATAGATATCATACTAGGCTTGTAATAACATGATCATTTGGGGTGTCTACATATTGATCGGAAACCAAATGCTCTTTTGATAAGAGTTGCTATTAAGGTTAGGAAATTCAATTCAAACTGGGACAACATGTATCCTATACTCTGTATATTGATGAAACATGCAAATTATATATCTTGTTGGGGTGTGATAAAATGATTAATAATCAAGTTTCTCCATATTTCCAGAGGATAAATGCCGTTTCTTACTATTAATAATATCAGTTGATGGACAATTCATTTGGTCTGCTTAAATTCTAAGTTCATGTTGGGCTCAAAAAGAATGATATAAGATTCATTATTATGCATACTTGTGGAGGACAAATATCATTCAATACAATATTCAAAAGTCTGCACTAATGGGAGAATAACCTTCAACAAGGTTTCTTAAATGATGTTCCAAATATCTCTTGCTGGATTAAGACAACATGACATAAAACTCAATGATGTACCTTGAGATCAGAAACTTCCAAGTTTCTGTACCTCAAGATTTCTGACGTTTAAGTTTCTGCATAAATGGGCTGAGCCAATATGATAGTTCAATGAATGATATCTCAAGATTGAAAGATTTCAAGTTTCTGCACAAAGCGATAGGTCTTATTGTGAGTGAAAATTTGATCATATTATTCGGCTATTTTGGAGATTTTGGCAATTCGTGTCTGCATGATAAGACATTTAAGGGTGTCCTAGTGCCTCAGAAACTCAAGTTTCTGCAAAAGCTATTGAGACAACATGATACAACTCTCAAAAGATGTCCCATATTTGAAATTCAAGTTTCTACATAAATTAATAGTTAGTTGAGAAAAGAGAGCATCATAAACAATACTGATAAACTTTGATGGAATAACTGATGATGCATATATAAGAAAGCTCATCAGATGATGTTTTAAGGGTATTTGAAGGGGTTTGGCATATCAAATTATGTCGCTACAAAGAAGCTCGATGTTCTGCTTTTACATCTTTGCTGAGATTTGATGAGACTGTATTATCAAATGCATATCAAATTATGTCGCTACAAAGAAGCTCGATGTTCTGCTTTTACATCTTTGCTGAGATTTGATGAGACTGTATTATCAAATATTATCCCATCTTCAGCAGATTGATGGAGAAAATCAATATGCCAATAATTAGACTTATTGGATTATGTCACAGGAATGAGAAACTAAATTCTCTGCATTCGACTCTAAAAGGATATGTGTGGAGGAATTCAATTATTTTGCATAAACTGTATAATTCTCGGACTGAGACAAAATGCATATTTTTGCTTAGATCTATGTCGAGTTATGTCCGAAAGTTCAAGTATCTGCATAATAAACTTTATATCTTGTCTGTATGATATTCAGTCTTCTGCTTATATCTGGCTTTGAGAAAGTTTTTGAATAATGTCTTAAGATTATATAAACATTCAACCTTCACCGTGAACTTCTTATATATAGCTGGGTTTGAACAATATAAACATTCAACCTTCACCGTGAACTTCTTATATATAGCTGGGTTTGAACAGTGTAATACCTTCTGTTTAAAACCGCCATGACGAATTGTTTGTTCCAAGAGATTTTGTTAAAATCAAGTTTGCACAAATATTTATCTTGTTGAGCTGGGATTCAGCTTTATGCATAAACGTTTTAAAAAACTTGTGCCTGGAAACTGAGGATCTCAAGAATCTGCAAAACACTTCTATCTACGTCTTTGAGTTGAGATTCTGCAAAGATTTGCTTAAACTCTATACCTTGATAGTCCAAGACAACATGATGTATAGATAGAGAATGCCTTTTAATAAGGATTGTTGGATGATGCTCAAAATTAACTTAGCTGCTTGATATAAACTCTATGTCTTCTGCATCTTGTAGATCAAAGAATTTATTGTAGGTTTTACGAAGAGAGAAGTCAATCCTCTGTTTGAACAATGTTTGACTCCCAAAGAAACAAACAAGTATTGTCACTTTCCCAGTTTCCTTGACATACACATTTGACAACACCATCAGCACATATAGTAGTAGTGTACTTCATTGAAGCTGTTAAGAACTTAAACAGATAGAGTCAACATATAACATCAATTTCAAAGACTTCCACACACACACATGAAGCTTAAATGCTGGTCTCTTCAGATTTTCGCCCATCTTTCTCAGTTGGAAATTTTCAGATTCTTGCTTGTCCTCTCTAGTCCCTCTGCAACACTTGACCGCTCTCGTTTATTGTTTCTCCTTGCCTCTGCAAGGCTGTTGTTGTTGCATTCATCTTCCTCCTCGAGCGAAGTAGTTGATAGCTTAGGGTGAGCTTCTGAGTCATATTCGCAGGAACAAGGCTCCAGAAGTTGTACACCACATCCCAATATATCGCAGGATATGGGATCCTGATAACCTTTCCTCCCCAAGCATCTGAAATCAAAATGCATATCACTTTTGGGGATGTTGTCTTCCTCGAGCGTGAAATATGAGTTGAGTATAAATAGATGGTTCTCTAGAAGCCGCTGATCTGTTTCTGATTCGTTCACATATATTTCTGGCCATTTATACACAGTGGTGGAATGTCTGCCTCTTACATAGCATGATATTTGGAAACGACTGAAACGCACATCATCTAGCTCATCTCCTGGGGGAAGAACAACACAAGCCTTAAATCTCAAGGATCCATATAAGCTCCCTTGGTTTAGATGGATGGTTACAGAACTTCTCCTAGCTTGGTGAGTAAAGTAGTCGGGCACTTCACTGCCCGGGAGGACTGCATACCCACAAGCCCATTGCTGGATGACTAGTTTACGTGCTTCTTGATCCTGCTTCTTGATCCAGTTTCGAGCAGTTGATGAGCTTCAGAATGAGCTTTGGATTGTGAGATGAACAAGAAGACTCAGATAATCTTTCAAGAGAGACACAATTATCTGCGTGCAGTTCTGACAGCAACTGAGGAAGCTCTGGCAGCGACACAAGTTCTCTGCAGTCGCTAATATCAAGGACTTGTACCCGCTGAACAACGGAATCTGGAATACTGACAAAGTCATTCTCAGTCATACACAAGCTTAAGGCGAAATAATCGTTAGTCTCCTTAGCTGTATAAGTAGGCAAACTGTCCTCGCCAATGTTGATCAGTGTCAAATCCAGCAGATACCCCATACAGAAGCTCTGGAAGATTTCTGCTGGGAATTCCCTTACATTAAAGCAGCCTCTAAAATTAAGTGATTCGAGTTGTCCTAACTCACAAAAGCCTCTAAAATTAAGTGATTCGAGTTGTCCTAACTCACAAATGTTTGGTGAAATCTCTCGCAGCTCTGTGCACCATGCCATCGACAATTCTTTCAGCCCATAGAGATCCGAGATCCATGGAGGAACTTCTTTTATTCCTGTCATTATCAAAACTAGCTTGGAGATGGTATGCGGAACACGTGGGAATTCTGTAATATTATTACAACCAATCATTTCCAAAGTATGAAGGCAATTCCAATACTCAACTGAAGGAGGTACTGCTGGTATCGCGGTGAAGGACACAGAGAGATGTTCAATTTCACTAGAAATCTCTGGAAAATCTACATTTCTTTACTGCTGGTATCGCGGTGAAGGACACAGAGAGATGTTCAATTTCACTAGAAATCTCTGGAAAATCTACATTTCTTGAGCATTCGCCAATGCTGAGGTAACTTAAAGAATCCAATGCGTAGTTTGCTGGAAGAGGCCCTAAATTTCTGCAGCCGTAAAGATTTAAGTAAGCTAACCTCTTAAGTTTCCAGATAGAGGAAGGAAGCTCGAGCAAACTGAGGCAATTCTTCATATTCAAATGCTCCAAATTTACTGCTTCTGAAAGGTCAGGAAGTTCTTCCAGACTAGTGGAGTCACTCAATTTCATCTTTCTAAGACTTCTTAGCATCTGAAAACAAATCCAGGGAACAAAATGTCACAATTGTTGTTATTTGGAACAAAATCATATAGTTCAGATGAAGGTTGTCACGGAACTTACTGGGACTCCTTCCCAGAGCTTCTTCAGTTTGCTCCATTTCATGTTGATTTCAACTAGACATTCCGGACGAAACCGAAAAGACATATGCTTCATAGGACATGCTTCCCAATGAAGTAACTTAAGTTTACGAGGTAGAGGCAAACAATCCAAACCTTCATGTAAGTGCAGTCTCGCCGCCTTATCAGACCATTCTTTATAGAATCTTAGAATTTGGAGGTTATGCATCCCACTGAAGGCTCTCTCGCCGAGAAACAACTCGCGGATTTCAGACATGTTAAAAGATATGCCTAAAACACTTTCTGTACCCTGGAGAAGTGACAGGAAATGAAACAAATCAAATTGACTTACAATGAAAGATATGCCTAAAGCATTTTCTGTACCCTTGAGTCATATTGACAAAGGCTTGAAATGATATAATAGACTTACAGTGTTATCAGCAAGAACATCATAAATCTCCTGAGCGTCTATAAGGAATTGACGTTTCCCAGGCTCATGAGTAGATTGTCTACGAACGATTTCTCTACCCATTTGTCGTAGCAAATGGTGCATTGTAATACGTTTGTCACTCGATATATTAATAAGAGCTCTTTCAGCAAGGGCGACAAGTCCGTGTTTAATGTCAAGAATGCTGCTTTTAAGAAGCTGAATCACCCGATCCTCTCCTTCACCATCGAATAAGCATGCAATATGGAGAAATATACTTTTATTTGTATCACCATCACCTAAGCTGTCGTAGCCAACTCTTAATATCTTCTCAATGTCACCATGAAGACTGGCTTTTAGGCTAGGCAGTTCATGTGTCCACTCACATTTGCTTTTACCTCGCAATGATGAGCCTAGAACACAAAGTCCTAATGGAAGATGATTGGTGATTTTTGTAACTTCAATTGCAAGCTCCATGAATCCTTCCGGCGGAGAATCTTGTTTGAAGGCAGATTGAGAAAGCATTTGTAGAGATTCATGGCCAGACGGAAAATTCACCTCATAAATATGGTTGACACCATGCCGCCTAAGAAGGTCTTTGTGCTCAGTTGTCACTATAATCCTACTTCCAGCACCAAACCACCGAGGTTCATTTGCTAAAGCTTCTAGTTCCTCAAGTTTATCGACATCATCAAGAACAATAAACACTTTCCGGGAGTTTAGCCTCTCCTCTGCCACACCTAAATGATTTATCCTCATGTCCTTGAGATTGAGCATTTCAGAAAGAAATTGTTCCTGCAACTGCAATTTTGAGCTGTAGCTATCATTGCCCCTATAACTTCCCTTAACATTCTCCAATTTTGAGCTGTAGCTATCATTGCCCCTATAACTTCCCTTAACATTCTCCATGAAAACACTAAGTTGAAAGCCTTCGGACAGTCGGGCGTATAACGCTCTAGCTATTGTGGTTTTACCAATTCCTGCAGGACCCCAAATCCCTACGACCCTTACTTCATTAGATTCCATACATAACAAAGAATTCATCTTTGCTATATGAGTTTCCATTCCAACTAAATGATCGAAATCCCTCGACGGTGTGAAGTTCAATATATTTGTAATATCTGTGGCAATTTTTAATATCATAGCAGCTTCGCTATCCCTGCCAGGAAAAATAGTATTCCTTTGTGAAACTAGAATAAGAATTTGATAAACATGCAGGGAAATGAATTAGCAGTATTGACGTTCAAAGATCAGGAACGCTTTGACTTTTTTCCTCATAACAACTATGTTCATGTACAATTTTGATAGCACACAAGAAAAAAATAAAATAAGCAGGAGCACCTATGTATAGATAATTGTAGATTCTATTGTCTCACACAATCAATCAAACTTCGTGCATACTTTCCCCAGAATTCAAGATAACAATAAAGAGAATCTCACGACTAACAAAATTGTTCCACATGCAAAATAAAACAGTAGAGGCGAGAGCTAACCAATTATGTGAATGCACGCCGCCTATGTTTGCAACATCAGTCAAAGCTTCCTTCCAACTCTGCTTCTTCTCCTCTGTTTTCCCCTCACAAGTCCTCTCAAAGGCAGTCCCAAATTCCCCAGTCTGTTTCCTTACATCAGATGGATCCATATCGTAGAAAATTGGCATCACCTTCTGATCTGCAGTCTCCCTGCATTCCATGATCTCCAACAGCTCATCTAAACACCAGCTTGATGAAGCATAGTTCTTTGTTAAGATGACAATGCCAATCCTGGATGCTCTTATAGCTTTTACAAGCTCAGGGCCGATGGACTCGCTCCTCCTAATTTCATTGTCAACGAAAATATTTTTACTCCTTTTTTTGTTGTTTGATCTCTAGCAGAATCAGCACGGATAGACCATGAAGCTCATCTTCTTTTTATATCATTGAGATAAGTATCTAGTTAAAACTTAAAAAGTCAAACCCTTCATCTCCATTATTTCCTAGAGATTTCCCACGGCCTGCTTTACTTGAGATTATACCAAGTCACGTCTCGGAAGCTATCAGGGAACTTCAAAAAGTCAAACTCCTATGAAATGTGAAGGCATGTCATAAAAAGACTCGATCTTACCCAGGCAAATGGAGATTAATTATAGGGCTTTTGTTTTTGTTTCCCAAACTATTATTTGGTAAAGACGTCATCAGCCAGGGATGTAAGTTTGTTCAACAAGTTAAAAAAGGGTCAAGACTAAATCAATGAAGCAGACCAGAACAAAAAAAAAATAGCAGATCAGGTAACACAAAACGAAGTAGAGTATCCATCTTTTTTCACGTCAATCAATGAATGAAACCATCTTGCACTGTTTACTGGTTAAGACCATGGAGGTGGACTAACCCATGAGGTGGACATTTTCATAGAGTTCCCAGCCGAGTATAAGAACAATAGGATAAAAAGGTTTAATACCATTAGTATAGAAAAAACAACTTACCTATTTTAAACGCTCAACAGAATTTGTCAACAACAAAAAGAAGACTATGTCACTAAGAAAAAAGGTGCAACTTGAACCTATCTGACTATGTTAACCTTCTGGTATCAAGATTTCAACCAAAGAGTGGCATTTCAAAAGCAAAAACTCTTTAAGTTTTAGTAAGCTAACATTAATTACAACTCAAATCAACTATCAGACTTCGCCTAACCACAAAATTGCATAAACGCACATGATTGAAGAAAAATTTACAATCAAACTAACCACAAAATTGCATAAACGCACATGATTGAAGAAAAATTTACAATCAAAACAAGCTAAGATTAACCCACTTCAAAAATATTTAAAGAAAAGGGATCAGGGAAACAGTGATGCAGAATATAGCAAAGAACAAAACTATAGAAGACGAAATCAGTAGAATCCAAATCCTAGTAGAAGCCAAAACCAAATAAGAAAATCGAGAGAAGAATTAGAAACCCTAGCAGAAATCGCGAACAGATGATCGAGCATTTGATTTTAACATTTCCCCCTTCTTTAACAAAACCCCGATTGATTGAGCTATGTGCCCAATTATTCCTACTGGTGAAGCTAAGAGTTGAACCACATGATCAATCAGGATCGAAACGCAGGGCAGGTCGAGTCGGTATCGTATTTTCTTCGTTAGTATTAAATCCGAATGAAATGTTAAAATAATAATTCCTCTTTTTTAATCAATTTATAAGGAACAAAATTGTGTCTACTTTCTCATGTTCGAATTGTAGATCCTGCGATGTAAGAAGTGATACCAGTTATACAGATTTGTATAAGAATAACCAAACTCGATGTTGGGGGAATCAAAAAGAGATGATACAAATCCCTAATTTTCTTCCTGTGATCCTAATAATATATTGCATACATAAAAAGTGATTGATCATATTCATAAGCAGACAAGTGAACCAAAATTAATATATCTTGTCTTGCATTGGAATATGGATGAGGTTGATTGATTGGAGCTATTTAAGTTTAAGGTCGGTGAGATTCGAGAAAAAGAGGAGACAAAGAGACCAATCACTTTTTGAAGAAAGACCAAAAGCAATTTGCTTAAAAAATCTGACATTTCCTTGGTGGCAACGAGTGTAATCCACTACCACCTTCAATCTCACTAAAGTCTAAAGCTATTAAAGAACCATAAGAGAATCTTCAATTCGTCAAAAAAGCAACTTAGAAAAAACAACATAAAGAAAGAACCATAAGAGAATCTTCAATTCGTCAAAAAAGCAACTTAGAAAAAACAACATAAAGCCGAAAATAAAAGAATTACGTAATCTATAACCCGATAGACACATATGAATGCATCTTCATTTTCAATTAACAAATGAAAAAAAAAAGGGAAAGCAAAAGGCAAAACTACAAAAGAAACATAAAACAAAGTTTGAATTGACAGAAGTTGCTTCTAAATCAAGTTAAGTATCCACCGTTTAAAAAAAACAGAGAACTCCAATCAGATATGGTCGAAACCTGTCATATTGTTCTTTTTTTTTCCAAAGTATCTACATATATAGTCTAACACCAACACAGGCTCTCCCTATCAGATACACCTAAAGTATTAATTTCTCCTACTTTTTGACTCATAGCTTTTGATTCTTTCCCATTATCTTTCTTAATATAAGCTACCAATCTTACAAAACAAACCTCTAAAGCTTCAGGCAAATTCACCTAAATCCCATGCATGCCTTGAAACAACTGTTTCAATAAGAAAAAAATATGGCAACAAACCGAAAGCTAGTAGTAGAAGTAGTAGATGCAAAAGACCTTACACCAAAGGATGGCCACGGAACCTCAAGTCCGTATGTTGTCGTTGATTACTACGGTCAGAGAAGACGAACAAGAACCATAGTCCGTGATTTAAACCCTGTTTGGAACGAGAATCTCGAGTTCAGTCTCGCGAAACGACCTTCTCATCAGCTCTTTACCGATGTTCTTGAGCTTGATATGTTCCATGACAAGAACTTTGGACCTACTAGGAGGAATAACTTTCTTGGTAGGATTCGACTTGGGTCTGATCAGTTTGTTGGGAAAGGAGAGGAGGCTTTGATATATTATCCTTTGGAGAAGAAGAGTTTGTTTAATCTTGTACAAGGTGAGATTGGTCTTAGGGTTTATTACCTGAACCTGAGGGTCCCAAACCAAACGAGGAAGCCTCACCGCCGAAAGATCAAGCTGGGAAAACAAATTTGCTACCAGAAGGAGATAAACATGAATCAGAGGCAAAACCGGTGGATGAGACACCGCAGAATAAACCAGAAAGTGAAGATATTGTGCTTGAGTCAGATGACTCGATGAGTTTTGCTTCAGCGCCGCGATCACCGTTACCGGAAGTTACAATTTCGAGATCTGTCTCCGGTTCCATACCAGAAACCAAAAACGGACCACAACCACTTCGGAGAAGCGTATCGGAAACTGCAAGTTACACATCAGAGATTTCTACCATCGAACGATCCACGTTTGATTTAGTGGAGAAAATGCATTACGAAATGCATTACGTCTTCGTCCGCGTTGTAAAAGCTCGATCTTTACCAACATTAGGGAGTCCAGTTACAAAAATCTCACTCTCCGGCACAACGATCCAATCAAAACCCGCTAGAAAAACCTCTTGCTTCGAGTGGGATCAAACCTTCGCCTTCCTCCGTGATTCGCCGGACTTATCTTCTTCTCCAATTCTAGAGATCTCCGTTCAAACCTTCGCCTTCCTCCGTGATTCGCCGGACTTATCTTCTTCTCCAATTCTAGAGATCTCCGTATGGAATGATCCATCTATGGGAATCGAAACTAGCCAATTCCTAGGTGGAATTTGCTTCGACGTATCGGAAATTCCGCTCCGAGACCCGCCGGATAGTCCATTAGCTCCGCAATGGTACCGTTTAGAAGGAGGTGAAGCTCCTCACAGTGATCTAATGCTTGCCACGTGGACAGGAACTCAAGCAGATGAATCATTCCCCGACGCGTGGAAAACCGATACAGCCGGAAATGTAAACTCACGAGCTAAAGTCTACATGTCGTCAAAGCTGTGGTATCTACGCGCCACCGTGATTGAAGCACAAGATTTGTTACCGCCACAATTAACGGCGTTTAAAGAAGCGTCGTTTCAATTAAAAGCTCATAGGAGAGATAGAATTAGCCGTTCGATTCGTGAGATCATCTCCACCGTTGGATTTCTTACACGTGTATACTCAACCGTTATTGCCGTTGATGCATCACATTAAACCGTTGAGTTTATTTCAAGAAGAGATGTTAAGAAACACTGCAGTGAAGATCTTAGCCGTACATTTGTCACGATCTGAGCCACCGTTAAAGCCGGAGATCGTACGGTATATGCTAGACGCCGATTCTCATACTTTCAGTATGCGTAAAGTCCGAGCAAATTGGCTTCGGATAGTCAAAGTAGTCGCTGGAATGGTCGATGTAGTACGGTGGGTAGATGACACACGTTTCTGGAAGAACACGACATCAACTCTCCTCGTACACGCGCTTGTCGTGATGCTAATTTGGTTCCCAGACCTAATCGTTCCGACGTTAGCTCTTTACTTATTCGTAATCGGCTCGTGGAATTACAGATTCAGATCACGTGCTCCGCTACCACATTGCTCCGCTACCACATTTTGATCCAAGACTCTCTTTAGCTGATGCAGCTGATAGAGAAGAGCTCGACGAAGAGTTTGATGTTGTTCCGAGTAACCGTCCTCCAGAGATGGTTAGATCAAGATACGATAAGCTACGAGGTGTGGGAGTTAGAGTTCAGACGATTCTTGGTGAAGTGGCAGCGCAAGGGGAGAAAATGCAAGCTTTAGTGACGTGGAGGGATCCAAGAGCTACGGGAATATTTGTGGGGTTGTGTTTGTTTGTGGCGGTGGTGTTGTATCTTGTCCCTACGAAGATGATGGCGATGGCATTAGGGTTTTATTACTTCCGGCATCCTATTTTCCGTGATCGGAAACCTTCTCTTGTGTTAAATTTCTTCCGGCGACTAAAAAAAAAAAAAATTCAATCCAGCAATTAAAAGTTAATTAATATTTTGGTTTAAAAAGGGATTAGCTTTAGACATTACAGCTAAGATCATATATATCACAGAAATCTCTTCCTCGTTTCAATATTTTCTCCATTTAAGCATTCCGTATATAGTCGTTGCAATGGCGGCGGCGAGCTCCATTGTTTCAGGGATCTTGACTTCGTTCAAAGCCGCAGATGATGCGTATTCCACTTGTCGCGGAAGAACCGGCATGACCGGATTTAAAATACATTGGGCATTGAGTCAGCGACGATTCTCACCAATCACAGGTGTGTCCCCAATTCGCGGGGATGCTCAATCTCTCTTTAGCCGCAGGTAGAAAGTCTCGATTTTTTAGGTTTTGGTGTCTGTTTATTATAGTTTGTAGTCAATTGATTTTGAATCTATTAATCTAATCTTCTTGGTTCCGTGAATTACTCCAGTTCTTTTGCTGGCCGTCAGAATCTCGGTTTAAGTGCACCTGCAGCTCTGTCAACTGTTTGTAGAAATGCCAGCCCTGCCCTCAGAATCTCGGTTTAAGTGCACCTGCAGCTCTGTCAACTGTTTGTAGAAATGCCAGCCCTTCTTCCATCAAATCTGTCAACCAGGTGATTTTGAATATCTCAAGTCTTGATAAATCGAGTTATAGTGTCTATATCTCTATAGATTTTATTTTGATGGCTTGATGTGTATAATGAACTTGAGTAAAAAGTGTATTACTTATAGTTTAAAAAGAATTGTAACTTGATTGAGATTTTCTACTGCTTTGAAGACAGAGATTTTGATCATGAGATTACAGTGTTCTCATAATGTGTTTCCTCTGTTGATTGTTTCTCAGTTGATTGAAACTTTGATTGATGGGGTTCATCTATCTGAATCAGAGGCTGAATCATCTCTTGAATTTTTGCTGAATGAGGCAAACGAGGTCCTGATTAGTGCCTTTTTGAATTTTTGCTGAATGAGGCAAACGAGGTCCTGATTAGTGCCTTTCTAGTTCTGCTGAGAGCTAAAGGAGAGACCTACGAAGAAGTAAGAATTGCTTAACTCAGTCTTAGTGTATAACTAAAAAGTATACATAATCATCTTATATTACGGCACTTTAGTAAGTTAACATTCACCTTTAATTCGATATTGAGTAGATCGTGGGGTTGGCTAGGGAAATGATGAAGCATGCCAGGAAAGTAGAAGGATTAGTTGATGCTGTGGACATAGTTGGAACTGGTGGTGATGGAGCAAATACAGTTAATATATCAACTGGGTCTTCAATACTTGCTGCAGCTTGTGGTGCGAAAATAGCAAAGGTTATAACAAAGGATAAAATCCTTACAAAGAAATGATAGATTTAAAATGCATGTCTTTTTCTGATCGTCTAACAAGGAATATTATATTGTAGCAAGGGAATCGTTCGAGTTCTTCTGCTTGTGGAAGTGCTGATGTACTAGAGACACTAGGAGTGGTGCTGGATTTGGGACCAGAGGGCATTAAAAGATGTGTTGAAGAAGGGGGAATTGGTTTTATGATGGCACCAATTTGGGACCAGAGGGCATTAAAAGATGTGTTGAAGAAGGGGGAATTGGTTTTATGATGGCACCAATGTATCATCCAGCTATGAAGATCGTTGGTCCTGTCCGGAAAAAGCTTAAAATAAAAACTGTTTTTAACATTTTGGGACCTATGCTTAATCCTGCTAGAGTCTCTTATGCTGTTGTTGGTGTATACGACAAAAATCTGGTACATTTGCTTACTGCTGAAATTAGTTTATTCATCAACAAAAGGAGCATTACTTACTGTTGCATGTTTTGTTATATAGGTTGTTACGATGGCAAAGGCGCTGCAACGATTTGGAATGAAAAGAGCACTGGTTGTTCATTCATATGGTCTAGACGAAATGAGTCCATTAGGTAAAATCTGCTCTTCCTAAAATTGATGAAATCTTATTATTATCCAAGGAATGATAACTAATCATGGCTTAGTGGAAAACAGGAGGAGGGCTAGTTTATGATGTAACCCCAGAAAAGATCGAAGAATTCTCATTCGACCCACGTAAAGATTTCTCATTCAATTCTTTAGCACTCCTATCTCTTCTCTAAAATTAAAAATTGCAGATAATGAAGAGGTTAAGTAAATTCAAGCTTTATTTCTTTTGACAGTGGACTTTGGTATTCCTCGTTGTACGCTTGAGGATTTGCGAGGGGGAGGTCCAGACTACAATGCAGATGTGTTAAGACGTGTGCTTTCAGGGGAAAGTGGAGCAATTGCGGATTCATTGGTATGTTTTCACTTGTGGATTCAACATTCTCTTTCTCTGTGAAAAACTTTTCCCATTTTTACTGAACTTTTGTTCATCACTTCTTCGAAATCTTGTATCAGATCCTAAACGCAGCTGCAGCTCTTCTGGTTAGCAACAGAGTTCAAACACTAGCAGAAGGAGTAACATTGGCACGTGAAGTACAGTCTTCGGGAAAAGCTATCAAGACGCTTGATTCATGGATAAACATCTCCAACTTAGCTCAAAAATCTCAGTGACCAGAGAGGCTTATGCAACACACCACTTGTAGATGAAGATCAAGACAATGAGCAAAAGGAAGACACTGGGATCATCTGTAACTATAGTTTTCTTTGTCAAGCAATCAAGAGAAGAGACCAGAGAGAGATATAATCATGTAAACATTACAAT
>CM071717.1:49738230-49772973 GCA_036630335.1 Physaria fendleri | reverse complement strand
CCGAAGGGTATAAATGTCCATTGGATTTCGTCTATTATATAGTCACGATTTTTTGGGTGGCACAGACAGAGTTTTGGACAAAAGAGGGGCACTCACCGAGATTCCTTTTGGATGGTGGTACTATAGGAAATATTCCCTTTAAATAACATGGGAAGATAAGAAGAGATAAGGGATGTTGTATGGTTCCAAAATTAGGTAAACAAAAGTGCATACAGATGTTAGTTTTTATCTTTCCCCTTCCATAAAGGCTTCAAAAATGTTTCTTCTTTTTCCATTTTTTCCCCCATCCAAATTAATTTGAACACGTTTTCAATTCTAAAACATGTAAAGCGTGGCAATTGAAGACTTTGGAGTTTGGAGTGTATCTTTTTCTTTCGCAATATTGGATGAGAACATGTAAATCTGTAATATGTATGAAACGTGTATTGTTTATAGTAATGCTTGACCATTACATTATGCACTTTTGTTCTCACAAGTACACATCATAAAACGCACGCACATACAATCGAAGGCTATAAAAGAGGTTGCTTCCTTCTTTTCTCGTACTCAACATTCTTATTCTTCAACTCATATACAAAACACAGAGAGATAGCAAAAAAAGAATCTGTTTTTTCTCATAATCTTTTTCTCTAAATCAAACCCATTTCTTGAAATTCGATTTAAAACAAACCCATTTCCTTATTTTCTCGAAAAGACTTCATTTTATCAAGCATGAAGAGAGTTAGTGGATTCAACATTGGTCATAGACTAGTCAAAATCTTCAGAAAGGTAATTGTACAGAGAAAATCGGGTCAGAATCATATCCAACTGGGTAAGGATCCGAAGACGTCTCGGGTTGTTCCTAGAGGACATTTGGTTATTCACATCGGTGAATTAGACGGTGAGATAAGAAGGGTTGTGGTGCCGGTGATTTACTTTAATCATCCCTTGTTTGGAGAGTTGTTGGATCAAGCTGAGCGGGTTCATGGGTTTGATCAACCGGGTCGGATCATGATTCCTTGTCGGGTTTCTGATTTTGAGAAAATTCAGACTAGGATCGCCGCAGCAAAAGTTCATAAAAGAATTATCTGATTTGACTAGATATAATCAAAAGAGGAGAAATAAGAAAAAATTCATTTTTTTTCGAGTGATTATAAATTATTTTTCATGAATGTTATACATGGATTCATAATTCAAAGAATTATTTCATATCAATTTGTGTTAAGGTAGAACTACTATTTCGTTGTTCACATGTTTGCATTTTCTACACAATTTGCAGTTGAACTACAACTAGTTCTTGCGATAAAATTAGATTTATGTGTATGAATCATTAAAAAAATTCCTACTATAAATCAAGCATTGCAATAATTACCAAGTTTGGTTATTATGCAGATTTATCTATCTTTAAATATTATTACCATGGTGTTAATATTAAGCTCACTAAATATTTAATTAGCTGTCAAAATAATTTCAAAATTACCAATTAAAAATTTACAAAATTTCGACATCCGGTTGAATTGATTCAAGTAATGACTGTTATCATATTGGCAGAAGAAGGTTTAAGAGTCTAAGGAAAGGCCTGTTAAGCCCAATAAGATAAGTTGGGCTCAAAATAATATTTTTATGTTTGACACTAAGCCCATAACTTTTCGCACCCACCAGTCGGGTTTTTTTTCCTGCTCGTTCTCTCCCCATTACGCAGCTGCGACTACGAGATTTTACTGGTGAAGAGCGAGAAAGAGGGAGGGAGAGAGAATCGCCGTTCACCAATTCCTTCTTTGATCTTCTTCTCCTACCAGGTATTGAATCTATTCACTACTTTGATCTTACTCTTTTGCGTATGAGAGTTTTGGTTGCGTATGAGAGTTTTGGTTTTCTTGCATCGATTTTTGATGCTTGGTGTTAGATTCTAGAATTTTAAAATCCTTGGATTTTAAGTATTTTCATCCAGAAATTTCAATGTCGATTTCAAAGATTGTTCGTTGATTTTGTAATGGATCGATGTGGTCAGATACTCAAATGTTGAATTGTTGATTCTAGGTTTAGTAAGTCTCTGCGTTTATCTAGATTCTGATGCGTGGTCATGGAAGTTTTTCTCGTTTCTTATCTAGCATTTACCTTCACGCATCTGGGAAGACTAAGATCTTTATAAATGTGGATTAAGTAGTGACAAACTTTTCGTATTGCAATTTGATTACATTCAGCTTTCAGAAACATGTTGTGTATTGGTCACAGTAGCAATGCAGACCTGTAAAATGTTCTAATTACATTTTGTGTATACATGTACGAGCTGTCTAACATATTACAAGATTAGCAGTTTGAATCCTTATAGTTTCCTCTCAACATTTATGTATAGTTTTGGCACTCTTGTATAGCAAATGATTGTTCTTGTGGCCAATGTGACAATCATTTCAGCGTTCTTACCTCTTTTACATTTTAGCGTACCTCAGATGAGTCTAATCTGAATGACTGAATCCGCCATCTGAATAAGAAATGATAAGAATAAGTTTTACATAGTCTATCACTGTAGAAAAATAGTCAAAGTTTTGTTGCTATGACAGGCTGATAGCATCTGATGACATATTTGTTTGCTTTGGTTCCTATGTTTTGATTCGTCGAATTAAAGATCTTGAAATACTATATAGGATCTCGAAATCAATTGTGACTCAATGACATGGGGTTGCTTTATTGTGAATTATTTTCTGCTTGTCTGCATCTTGACTCTCATTAGATGTTAAATTAGTTGTTTACAAAGTTGCTTGACTTCCAGGTTTTTCAAACTCGGTAACATGGGTGATTTCTCAATTCAAATCAGTTCAAAGCTGATCAATCAGTTGTCCGAAAGCAATGATCAGCAGAAGAGGAGGGCGAAGAAAACCAAACCCAAAGTCTCACCAAAGAGGAAGGAAGAACAACCAAAAACATTCCAAGATGCAGAAAAACCGAATCCAAAGGCAGAATTACCTGTGCAGCCACCTTTTTTCTTCCCAATACCACAACAAGCAGCAGCAAGCACTGAGTTAGAATCCATAAAGTCTGTTTTGAAAGAGAGTGAGAAGGTTCTTGAGAAGCTGGAGTTACAAGAGAAGAACATTGTTGATAAAGTGACAGAGAGAGCCAAGGATCTGAGGGAGAAAGAGTTCAAGATCCCGGAACCTAAACCAATGCCTTGTTCTTCAGATCACGAAGCCTCGATGAAATGCTATAAGGAGAACATCGATAACCCTCTGAAATGCGCTGGTTTGGTTAGGAGCTTCCAAGAGTGCGCACGCCGGTTCAGACAGCAAGTGAATCGTGAGGTAAAGTAGAGATAACAAGATTCAAAAAGGAAGAGTTTGTTTTTGTTTTTGTTTTCTGAGATGTTACGAATGATGCAGAAGAATGAGATTGTTTCCTTCTTATTCCATAATGCAAAAAAAAAAGGAAAAAAGAAAATGAATAAACAGAATCTGTGATTATATTCATGAGATCAAACTTTCGAAACAGTGTCTTGTTAGTTTTGTCTCCAAATGTTTACTTTTTGTGTGTTTGTTTGGATCGTCTAAACTAATCTAACGTTAATTTCACGATTTCCACTAATAACAAATTAGTGCTGTTAAGTTTTTCTTTTGGTTGTTAATAGAAGACATCACTTCTTGGTTCTTTTATTATTTTCTTCTTAATCATGATTAAACTTTTCTGAGAATTGTCCAAGTGTGATTGTGTGTGGTTAATTTCACATTACGCGATTTGATTGTTTGTAAGAATAATATTGCTAATTTCTATAATCTTTTTATAGTGGAGCAAGCAACATTTTGACATTATCTAAAAGTGAAGTATTCCTTAAATAATCAATATTTTTTTTTTTAATAAAATATTATGGCACTCCTCTGCTACGAGTTTGAATTAGTGTCTTAGTTTAAATAATTAATTCTATTTTCTAAGATCAAAAATCAAAGATTCAGCCACGTTTGATACAGATGGCATCATCTGTAAGTGAAGATTGACATATTATAAGAACAATGAGTAATACCATTGACAAAAATTTCAAATTTAATATGCAAAATATATAGTCTTTGACAAAATCATAACTAATCAGCTTAGAAACTAGCATCTATATAGTCTCTGCTTCATCTCTAAATTTAATACAAAAACGCAAACATTGCAACATTTAAAAGAAAACAATGTCAGAAATATTCAGTTTCTTCCCAATCCAAAATCTTAATGACCACTACGACTTTGTTTTAGCTACAATCATCATATCCTCTGTTTTGTGGTACATATGGGTTTACTCCAAATCCAAACAATGGTCTCCGCCATTACCACCGGGACCAAGAGGTCTTCCCATCCTCGGAAACCTCCCATTCCTCCACCCAGAGCTTCACACATACTTCCATACTCTTTCTCAAAAACACGGACCAGTTTTTAAACTCTGGCTCGGCTCTAAACTAACCATCGTAATCACCTCTTCAGAAGCCACACGTGAGATTCTTAAAACCAATGATGTCATTTTCGCAAACCACGACGTTCCTATAGCTGGTTTGCTTAGTACATACGGTGGCGTAGACATAGTCTGGTCACCGTATGGACCAGAATGGCGAATGCTGAGAAAAATCTGTATTCAGAAAATGTTAAGTAATGCCACTTTGGATTCAAGTTCTTTCAATTCGTTTCGCAGACGCGAGACTCGACGAACAGTCAAGTATTTGGCAGACCGGGCGAAAACCCGGTCTGCTGTTGATGTAGGAGAACAGATATTTGTGACGATATTGAATGTTGTGACTCAATTATTGTGGGGAGCTACGGTGGCTGACGGCGAGGAGAGGGAGAGTGTTGGAGCTGAGTTCTGGAAATTGATTAGTGAGATTATTGATGTTGTGGGAAAGCCAAATGTCTCCGACTTTTTCCCGGTTTTGAGTAGGTTTGATCTTCAGGGTTTGGCTAAGAGAGTGACTGGATCGGCTCAGAGGATGGACCAGATGTTCGACCGGATTATAAATCAACGGTTGAGAATGAATAAGGGAAGTGAAGGGAATGGTGAAGATTTTTTGATGGTTTTGTTGAATGCTAAAGATGTAGATGAAAACATGTCCATGAACCATGTCAAAGCCTTGCTTATGGTAAGTGTTTCTTGCGATGTAGGATTCTAACACTCTCCTCAACTAGATGATGGGTCTTTTGGCCCATCTCGAACTAAATGCTACTTTAGACCGATTTGGATCTAGGTTTTGATACCATATTAGAGATTATCATTTCTAACTCAAAACTAATTGGTAATGGGTATCTTCTATATATTAGTGTTATTTAATTTGTATGTTTCTTGATTATTAGGACATGGTACTTGGTGGTACGGAGACATCTTTGAACACAATAGAGTTTGCTATGGCAGAGCTTCTTAACAAGCCGGAGATCATGAAGAGAGCTCAACAAGAACTAGACGAAGTTGTCGGCAAAAACAACATAGTTGAAGAAACACATATCTCTAAGCTTCCATACATTCTCTCAATTATGAAAGAAACCCTAAGGCTACACCCAACTCTTCCTCTCCTTGTTCCTCGTCGTCCAAGCGAAACAACAGTTATAGGAGGCTATACAATCCCTAAAGATTCGAAAGTTTTCATCAATGTATGGGGGATTCATAGGAATCCAAATGTATGGGAGAATCCTTTGGAGTTTAATCCGGATAGGTTTTATGGTAAAGGTTATGACTTTAGTGGGAATGACTTCAGTTATTTTCCGTTTGGATCTGGTCGGAGAATGTGTGCAGGAATGGCTTTGGCAGAGAGAGTTGTGATGTATAATCTTGCGACGTTTTTGCATTCTTTTGATTGGAAAATTGGGGAAGGAGAAAAAGTGAAGCTTGAGGAGAAGTTTGGGATTGTGTTGAAGTTGAGGTATCCACTTGTTGCAACACCTGTGTTAAGGTTGTCTGATCCAAATCTTTATCTTTAAGTTTACTTGGACTTTTGTATATATATGTATGCATGAATAGAAGTTGTATAAAATGATGGTGTCTGATTTAGTGACATGAATAAGGTTGAAATTGTGTGGTTTGTTTGTAATTTTAGTTGTAACATTATCTTGGTTTTTTTGTCGATTCTGTGGTGTTTCTAAAGATTTAAAATATACATATTCGGGTATCTGTCGGATCGCTAAACCCGCTGAAATATTTAATCTGCTAGGACTCGCAAAAATATGAACTGATTATCCTAAATCTGAGCCTGTTCCGCAGTTGGTAAAAGTCTATAGACTGCAGATACGAGCTTAAATTGATAGGCCTAATTGTAAGTATTTACCGTTGGATCTGGTTGGAATATAATTTGCAGTATAGTTTTTACAATCTTTGTTTTCAAAAGAATATCTCTAGAAGCTGTGGTAGCGACATGTAAAGAAGAGCGAACTTGACGAATGGGTGTTGGTCAGATGGTAACCACATCTCACCTCTGGCTTCTAGGTCGAGTCATAAAACTTATTAAACAAGAACCACTAATTGTGGTACCTGAGTTAGTTATTAGTCTCATATCATATTCTAATTTTGGCTAAACGTAATGACATCATTATATTTGTGCTAGAATTGCTGTCTTTTTATTTTCCGTTGTCATCTTGTACCGAACTTGCAAAATTTTAATTCTGAGACTCGATATAATTTCAGAAAATTTTTACAATTGTTTTTGTTTGAAATTTTTTGAAATCCTTTTCATAAAAACTTGATATATTGGCGAAATATTTTCTCTATACCATCACATATCTGTCCAATTCAAATAATGGTTAACTAAAAAAGTACTACTATTTTAGCAAATTTAGAACTAACAATTACAGTTCTATATCTGTGAGGCTAGAAAGTGGCGGTCAACGAAACATAGGCACTGTGGTATGACAATGATTAGTGTTTATGAAAATATTGCGAATATTTTATTAAAAACTTTTTACAATCAAGACCATAGTCCATGTATGGACTATATCAGACTTAAATTTACATATATACATCAGATTACTAGTTTTAATCCCATAGATTACGTTGACTTAAGAGTACCATGGATTATGGAAGATCTAAAAGTGGCCACTTCTTCATTCTTATCAAGCAGAAACAGATTGAACTCCACAAACAGGAAGATCATGTTCAAAGTTTGGAGCAGCCTTAAGAATTGGATTGCGCTCAAAAAAATTAACAGGCTTCAAATCAAAACTCGAAGTAACTGTGGGCATAATCGGAAAATCTTCTTGACATGGAATGTGATGGAATCCAAGAGTGTACCACACAACTATGTCCTTGTTCTCTATGTCCCTATCCCTGCATCACAACAATCTTACATCAAAACAAAACTAATACATATATAATTTAGTGACTAAAAAAAAAAATCTGCAAGAACATCGTGGACAAATAAGTTTGCAACTATCGTTTCATGGAAAATTATGCAGAGACAATAGTTCCTTGGTAAACAATACGATAATAGTTTCGCTATGTTATTAGTAAGTATTAGAATTAATCACCTGTCTGACCAAACAGCAAGAGTATCATCACCATGGCTTTGGTAAGTAAACAACCCACCAGCCCATTGCTCAGACTTATTATAAGGAGTAACCCAAATTTGGTTATTAGTAAAAGCTCCTCTCTTCTGTGGTGGATCATCATGGTCAAGTAAACTAGCAGCTGTAGCTCTAGGCACGACTTTATAACCCGTTGGGTTACCAATCTTCGTGGTTTTACCCGTGTTTACGACGTGGAACTCTGTTGGATCATACATACTAAGTTTGATCTGACCATCTTTCTCCGTTTTCGCAATGTTCCTAACAGCTTTCAAGTAACTCTTCCTAGGTGATTCACCTGGTTCAGTCTCTTGTCTCTTGAGATTCACTTTAACAAATGAGTTATTGTCTGGACCATCGACGTCGAGATCAAGGTAAAACGTGACGTAATGATCGTGAATAACTCCGATTATGTTTTCAGAGAGAAGTGTTCCGTGAAGTAATTCTTCTTTATCTTTATCAACTTGATTTTTGTTTTGATATGTTGTCCCTTTCACCATCAAGATTCCACTAAGCCCAACCTGTTATTATCATTAGTGGTGTTGGTTCGTGACAATGAATGGAATAATGAATATTCATGAATGTATAAGTAGTGGAAATAGTACCTTGGCTTTTATAAGACCATCAGTTTGGAACTCGTAATCAATGATGTAATCATAGTTACCTACTGATGCTGCCATTCTTACCACTAGCGTCACTTTTGGTCTCACTTCTCTTATCTATTATATTAAAATTGTAATTAACATTATCACTCCAAATAGTTTTTTTAACTCAAAACTTTTTCATGTGCATCTAAACCCAGAGATTAGGCATGTGCACATCGAAACATGTAAACTTTATCCGAAGGATATTTGAAGAATATATTCGGATTCGGTTCGGTTTTCAAGTTCGGATCAGATTTGAATATATCAAAGATAACCTGAAAACACTTTAAACCCGAAACATATCTGAAAATATCCAAAATACCGAATTCTAAAATATTATAATTACTTTTATATAAATTTAAAAATATTTATATATACAAATTTACTAAATTATTTTGATTTATATTATATATTTTTATTAAATTTGTATTATAAATAAATTTTAATAATCATAATATTTATTTTTATCCTAAATAGTTTTTTTTTATTTTCAGAAATCTTAATTTGTAACATTTTTTATTTTATTTTGTCATGGTGGTAACATATTTTATTATAGTTTTTATTTGACATAAATGTCGTATATGTACTAATCTTTAGTAAAGACTTACCGGTAAGCCGGTGATGGGGCTTTCGGAGTGACGCCACCCAATATCTCCGGCGTACTTCTCAAAGATACAAACCATATTTTCTCTAACAAACGGCGTTCCATCAGCCGCAGCGAAAACGCCGTCCATAAACGCAGCGTTTCGTGGACAATCATTAAGCGGAACAAGTGGCATAGCTTGTAACCCAAACCCATACTCTCCTGCATCCATGTAAGTCTTAAAGTACCAAGCGTCAGATGGATCCATGTACGGTACAAATAGTTCCGACACGAACCCTTTGTACATCACCTCACGTGTCTCTTCACTATCCGGATCATGTACTCTAACACGTGATAAGATCACACCAGCTCTCGGGTCGGGTTTTAGATGAAATTCCCAGTTTGCCCATTTCACTAGATACTTGTCCTCGATTACGAAACTTGGACCACGTGGCTGTTCGATTGATATCGGGTTTAGAACTCGAGTTTTGTCGGTACTTGTTACCATTTTTTCGAAGCGGTAATCGGTGTTTGTTGAACCGGGTATGGGTATAGTCCGACCCGAATCCGTTATCTCGATAATTTTCTTTGTATCTAAATCGATAAGAATAGTCAAACCTTCGATAGGTCGCATGTAGAAATTAGCCGTGTCTTGAGTCAAGAAACATTGACTTTTAATGACTCTAGCGTTGTTGTCTTCTTTACTCCCGAACCATCCACAAGATATTGGAAAACAAATCACGTCCGTTAAATTAACTCCACGAGAGATAATCGTACGGTTGAACTCTTCGTTTGAGAACGGTAAATACGTTATATCGTTCATCTCTTCAATAGTCATCATCGGGTAACCCGATAAACGAACCGGGGTATTTTCCGAATCTATCCGACCCGTAGAGATGTCAATAACGAGCACGTGCGTGTCAGGACCAACACGTGCGATGACTAAAGCTTTTCTCGGAGGAAGTGGGTTACCTTTGACCCAGTTACGGACAAGATTCTTGTCGGGTTCTTCAAGAACAACGGTGTGAAGCGCGTGTGGTGTACTGAATAGCGCGTGAGATGAGAGGATTGATCGGACTTTGTTGAGCTCTGATACTGTGAGTGGGTCTAATGGATGGTTTGGTGTGTCGGAGACGTGGTCATGGTTTTTGGACTTGGGTTTAGGTATAGGTTTTGGTTGTTGTTTTTTGAAAAGGAAGTTTCTAGAAGCGCAGAGAGGTGAAGAGGAAGAGGTGGTGCAGTCAAGAAGACCCGTCGTGGAAGACGAGAAGTTAGTGGAAGTGAAAGAGATGATGAAACCAGCTGTGACTATGAGAAAGATCAATCGGACAAAAGTTTTGTGTTCCATGTTTGGTTTTTTGGTTGGTTTAGTGAGTGAAGATCATAGGACTTGTGTTGTCATATTATATAGAAAAAGAGAAACTTAGTACGTCACCTAACATTACAAGATATATACGAATGATTCTTTTTTTTTCTTTTTTTGTCAGGAATATACAAATGATTCAAGAAATAAAAATATCTACGATTAGAATAATTGTTCATGTGTACACGGATCACAAAGGAATCTTATTTTTGACGATGGAAAATTGAAACATTTGCCCGTTCCTATAACCATATGATGTGATATTTACGGTGACATATTTGTCCTATGCAGAAGAGAAGAGATAAGCATTAGGACCGACCCAGAACTTGTAGTAAAGGCTTTACCTCTCAACTAAATTGATGTTTTGTTAAAGCTTGGTTAATATGTCTTTTTAATGCTTTAATTTTTCAAACGAAAATATTTTGAGGTTCTTGGGATCTGACGTCTTAAAGTCATTTAACGAAGTAGAAGACGTCTTAAAATCATTTGATGAAATAGAAGGACCATGACTTTTTTTTTGATGTCCACATCACTTTTGAAGATGGAAGCTTAAGAAAATATCTTACCAAGGATTGGGGAGGTTGGTTATTAAGTTCACTCACTCGGTCTATACCTGCCGTTGATCTTGAGCCTCAATCTTGACCATGCTATGGTGTTATAGATCCAACATCTTCATTTATCTATTTTTCACCAATCACCAACAATTCTACTTCTGTTCATTTGCAGTCTCATCACTATCATCTTTAATCAAACACATATACAACCCCAAACTCCGCAAGAACCTCCTCTTTAAAGCAATATCATATGTCCACTCCAACATCTTCAACACATCTCTATCCCTCCACTTTTCCATACCTTTCTTAACCTCCTTCTTCGCCTTCCTCCTCCATCACCACTTCCTTCCGCGAATCACAACATCAGCTACTCCCTTCAACCCCACCTGGTCCTAAAACACCTCTCTTTTGCTTCCCACAAAAGCTCAGCAAAACCTGAATCATCAGACACAAGAACAATACATTCCACTTCTTTATCTTATCTATCACATCCGCCACAAGTCTCTTTAACACCTTATCAAAAGGGGAAGATGTGTAAATATCAACAAGCATATTGGCTTTAAAATCCCATAAATCCCAAACCAAAGTGTAATAACTTGAAACATACAAAGAACTCTTGCTTTGTCAGTCAAACTTACATAAAAGTCAAGAGAAACCAAAACAGATCAAGAAACGCCAAAGTGAGAAAAGGAAGATTTAAACAACAAAAGAGGTATAAATAAATAATTAAGCTAAACCAATTGTCTTGAGATGAAAACACCACCGTGAACCAAAACCAATGTACAGTAACACAACGTGAAAAGCAGACAGGACTGATAAACTTCACCAGTGAGTTGCAGTAATATGAGGTCATTCATTGATGAAGTCTGCAACTGAATATTGTTTGTGGGTAAAGGCGGATCATTGGAGCTTCCAGAACTTTCTGGAAATGTCGGTGACTGATCTGAAGATGAGCTTCCAAAGCCTTGAGACATATTGTTGTTGCGGTTGTCCTTCTCTTCATCAGTATTCTTCTTGCTCTGGCTGCTACTGTCCGTGCCGTCTGCACCATCATTTGAAATTGATGTAACCACTTTGGGGCGTGGTTCTACCCCTACTCTCCTTAGATGCAGCTACACACATATAGAGTGAACTTTATCAAGCAATAAAAATGGTTTGATTAAAAGGAGATATCTTCAACAGTATTAAACTTAAATAATAGGTAGAGAAGTTTGAAGTTCCTTTAGCATATCATAATTTCCTGAAAAGAACCTAAAGCGTATAAAAATTGGGCTGTAGATACCGAGTAGATATGTACCTGTAGATGCAAATTGACTTCATCAGGCCGAGATAGGAATGGGAAATCTCCTCCAGTCTTTAAGTAAGCCCTCCTTGCTTCAGGATACCTCTCTGTAAGTTCATCTTTAAGAAGTTGTGGTACTGCGCAGTAATCATTTGTCTGATCAAAAAAGTATTGTTAGACAAAAAAAAAAACTTGCATTGATAATATGCCAAGATATAGTTAGTCAAAACCTACATCCATTATAGTGATGGATCATTGATAATATGCCAAGATATAGTTAGTCAAAACCTACATCCATTATAGTGATGGATGAGTCAGGGAGTAGCAGAGCTCCCACGGAAGCTGCATCCACTGTTAAAGTTAATCGAGAAGCCAAATCATCTTTTTTTAATGTCTCAACCTAAATCAGAGAAAAGCAAAGGAACCAGGATGGTAATTTCATTAAAAAGTGCTTTTTTCACATCTTATTTAGTTCAGTTCAAGGAAAATATCGAAGAAAAATAATTGGGGGAACCACCTGAGAAACAGCAAAGTCAACAGAGTCAGCTATAAACGGTTCATGAGGACCATCACGTATTCCTGTTAAGACGTATCGTTTCAGCAAAAAAGAAGGAGTCCAACTAACACTGCACAATGCACCGCAAAAAGTGTTGAGAGTCAATACAAACCCTTAGCCACAAACAAGAACAGTAAAGATGGCAAAATCATATAAGAGAGACATACAAAGGAGCCCATGGCATCGCTGCAGAAAAAGTTCGACTATCCAAATATGTATTCGATAGAACCAATGATTTAACCCGTCTTGGACGGTGGTGAGCAAAGAGTTGCGCTAAGAAGCCTCCAAGGGAGGTACCGTAGAGATGCACCTTATAAAAATGGTCAAGTACAATCAGTTGCAATGCAGATATCTAACTGCACCAGAAAAACAAACTATAGACATAAATGGTGGCTTGTAAAGATCTTACATGATGAACATCAATGGTATCCAAGAATTTCTCAAATGCTTGAATCCACTCATGATTACTCCAAACCCGTGGTATGTCAACTGAAACTACCCGATAACCCTGGAATTGCAGATTTCACAACATCCAAGAAAACAAGTTCAACATTTTTGTAGATATATAGTCAGCCTCCAAGGACACAGCAACACATAATAATCTTAGTTACCATAGCCTAACAAATATATAAAGCTACATGTGAAGATTGTTTTCGTATCATTGTTGAAAAGACTATAATGTGACATACCTTCATAGAGAGTGCCATAATCTGTTTATAGTACACATCTGCAGTTCCTGCCATTCCAGGAATACATATGAGCGGAGGAACAGTCTTTGGACCAAAGTCATAGTAACGCCATTGCTTTGTCCCGATCTAAAGTTATAATTCACATAAAAGCTAGATATGAGATTCTTTTTTTTTTTTTTTAATGTAGATATAAGATCGTTTATCCTCTAAGATATTGATTATAATTCACATAAAAGCTAGATATGAGATTCTTTTTTTTTTTTTTTAATGTAGATATAAGATCGTTTATCCTCTAAGATATTGACATTCCAATTTTGATGCTTGAAACAAGGGAAGTACATGTACACAACTTAAAAAACTATGGTTTTCCCAGCTAGAAACAACACATTTATAGAGCAACTCTATAGCTTCTTAAGCCTTGATAATAACCTCAACCTATCAATAGAACAAGAATCTCAAAACCCTTGATCTCCACAACAAGAGTGATTAGTAGCCTAGTAATTCAAACTTCAACTATAACCAAAGAAATCTAAACTCTTGACTAAGCTACTCATAGATCAAATCAAAAAGCAACTTCAGAGGAATCTACAGAAGTTAAAAGACCAAAACAAAGAGCAACTATCACTACTAAAAACTAATTTCTTGATCTTCGACAAGAAATCAAACATGAGTAAACATCAATATGGCTCATAACTCATTATCATTAACTCGAAGTAAGCCCAGAGAATGACATTGACCGCCAAATGCATTTCATAAACCTAAGAAAAGGGTTCAATCAAAATTCAACATTTCCCCCAAATTCATGTAAAAAATTCAGCTGCATAAAAGAAATTGAATCATCCTACTAAAATTATCCGCAGACGATTTAAAACCCATATGAAATTAATCCAAAAATTAACATACTTTTTTCAAAACCTCAAGAAGCTTGGTTATTAACCTAATTCAAAAGCGTAAAAAAAAAAAACAGATGTAAAATCAAAATTACATCAAAGTCAAAGAGAGAGCGATGAGGAAGAAAACTTACGGGAATTTTATGAAGAGGAACCTGAGATTTAAAGTAAACGTAATCTCCAGGAGACGAAGAAACGCCTTTCATGGATGATCAAAAGAATTTCAACATCCGAGACTCGAATCGATCAAATCTAATCTATCAAATCATTGAAATTCTGTATTTAATTTTATTTTCTTTCTCTCTTTGCTCTTCCTCAACAACTGCGAAATAAATCTTTTTTCTCTCTCTCTCTCAATTAACGATAGAAATGTCAAACGGCGAGATAATAGTCTCCGATGTCAATCGTCTGTCAACGTTCACGCCGTGAGTGTGCCAGGTCATCATTATCAATTCCAAGTTTTTTTTCCAGCTAATTAAGATATTATTGTTAATGGGCCTTAAGCCCAAATGTATTTACAAGATTCAAGTTTTTTGACAACTAATACACAATTTCTACCCCTAAATTAAATGTAATTTGACTTTCAACACACGTCTGAAAAAACGCTTTCACGTTGTTGTCTTCATCACCAAGTAAAAACACACGTCTGAAAAAACGCTTTCACGTTGTTGTCTTCATCACCAAGTAAACCCTAGATTCTATTTTCCTCCGATCCACTAATTTCAAAATTGAAAATTTTCTTCTTCTTTTTTTCTCAGGGAATCTGATTTCGACTCGGCTAAAACTTTTGTTTTCTTTTCCCTTTCTATCTAAAAAAAATCTCTTTTTTCGTCACTGCTATGTCTTTCTCAGATTTTGGATCGTCCTCTAATGGCGGAGATTACAAGAATTTCAGACAAATCACCAGAGAAAGTGAGCTTCTTTTTACTTCTCAATCTTACCTCACCAGAGAAAGTGAGCTTCTTTTTACTTCTCAATCTTACCAATTCTGGGGTTTTTCGAAATTTAAAGTTTTTTTTTAATATTAGAACATTAGGCTCTGTTTTGGGTTTGTGTAGAAGCTTCTGGTGTCAAGTTCTAGGGTTTCTAGGATTAAGTAAGACGAAACATATGTTCCTTAAGGGTTTATGGAGTTTCCAATTATGTCAATCTGATCACATTGAATCAGAGGTTGTTTTTGTTAAAACAAGGAAAAAAAAGACTTGATTTTAGGCTAAAACTTGGTCAATTTTGGTTTCAGGATTACTTTATGAAATGCTTAGGCCAGAAAAAAATGGAAGCTCTAAATCAACTTGGAAGGTGACAGCTCTATCCATTAGCTTACCTTAAAATCTTAATTCTACTTCTTGTGTTTGTCATGATGGTTTTTTCCAATTACTTCCCTGAACCTGTAAATGTAAAAATTAGGTACTTGTCATGGACAAGTTCACAGTGAAGATAATGTCATCTGCTTGCAAAATGTCTGAGATCACACAAGAAGGCATTTCTTGTAAGAATGTTCAGAACTTGTAGTAATCTATTTATTGGCATTGTTCTTTAGTTTTGATGTTTATCTTTGCAGTGGTTGAAATGATAACTAAACATAGACAACCTATGACTTCCATGGTAGCCATATACTTCATCCAACCAACAGAAGAAAAGTAACAATTCTACAACCTATGACTTCCATGGTAGCCATATACTTCATCCAACCAACAGAAGAAAAGTAACAATTCTGAAAAATTTGAGACATTTGACATCAATTTCCCTCCAATGAATGAAATTTTGTGAATCTCTGAAGCTGTTGCTTTGATTCTGGTTTTTACAGTGTCACTGCGTTTATATCAGATATGTCTGGAAAATCACCACTTTACAAGAAGTATGTGAAACAATTTCTTCCTATATCTATGGAGTGTGTGTTGTCTCTCCAAAGTGATTAATCAGTTTCTCTACTTTTGCTTTAGGGCTTTTGTCTTTTTTAGTTCTCCTGTTTCAAGAAGCTTGGTTAATCTCATTAGGGAAGACATGAGAGTGATGAAACGAATCGGCGCATTGAAAGAGGTTGCTTCTATTCTAATTCTATATGACACTTTCCTTAAATCCATACAATAGATAATGAAACTTTCAATTTCCATAATGCGCAGATGAACTTGGAGTACATTAGCTTAGACAGCCAGGTAAGTAAGTATCTTAGTTCCGTTTATTCCTTAAAGATTTTGTGTAGTTTTGGTATGGTTTAACTATGTTTTGCTATTTGAAGGGTTTTGTTACAAATAATGAAAACGCTCTAGAAGAACTTTTCAATGAAGAGGAAGACCATCAGAGAGCAGATGCTTGTTTGAATGTGGTAGCTAAACGCATTGCTACAGTTTTGGCTTCACTAAGGGTATTAGAAGACAGACATTCAAATCTTGTTTGGTTGATTTCGCATTCGTGTGAAGGTCATATCTTTGAAACTCTTATACAGGAATACCCCTTTGTTCGGTACCGTGCAGCCAAAGCTCTTGATGCCACAACAATGACAACTTACAGAGAGTTGGTTCCTACAAAACTTGCTGCTGGTGTATGGAATTGTCTAGCAAGATACAAACAAACAATCGAAAATTTTCCTCAGACTGAAACATGTGAACTACTTATCTTGGATAGATCCATAGATCAGGTTTGGATCTTTACTTTGAAACATATCTTATAGTTCTGATGGATATGTCATAACCTTTTTATGTTACTTAGATCGCACCTCTCATTCATGAGTGGACTTATGATGCAATGTGCCATGATTTGCTTGATATGGAAGGAAATAAATATACACACGAGGTGATATTTTGGTTTTGGAGTTCAAATCTTCTAAAAGATGGATGTAGCTCATCGCTATAGCATATGGTAATTTTCCTTTTATGTCTTAGTGTATAGGTTCCGAGTAAAACAGGGGATAAGACTGAGAAGAAAGAGGTTCTTTTAGATGAAGAAGATCCCATTTGGGTGGAGCTTCGTGATGTTCACATTGCTGATGTATATCTTGCCTCCTCCTTTTCCACTTCTAAAACCACATTCAGATATTTATAGCTAATGGTTTCGAGTTCAGATTCTGGTTTTTGGTTCGAGCTCGGGTTTGGATTCAGAATTTCAGCTCTGTCCTAGTTTTTTGGATTTGTGTAGGACTAAAATTTTCTTTATTTTTGTTCAGGCAAGTGAAAGATTGCATGAGAAGATGACAAACTTCGTGTCCAAGAACAAAGCTGCACAACTGAAACAAAGTTCAAAGTAGTTACCAGTTTTGTCTTCTTTTTTTCTTGTTTCAAGTGTTCCAATTGAACGTTACTGATTAATTTATCAACTTCTTATATGCAGAGACTTTGGTGACCTTTCATCAAAAGACTTACAAAAGATGGTTCACTCTTTACCTCAGTACAGTGAACAAATTGACAAGCTTTCACTACATGTTGAGGTCAGTTTTAAGCTTATAAAATTATACCAAAGAAGGAAGTTTTGATAAACATAAAAGAAGTATGGTTAATGTCACTACAGATTGCTAGAACAATTAACAGAACTATCATGGAACAAGGTCTAAGAGATCTCGGACAGCTCGAACAGGATCTTGTTTTCGGGGATGCCGGAAGAAAAGATGTTATCAAATTCTTAAGCACCAACCATGTAAGATCTTCTGCATTTTTTAGTATCAGATGTCAGATTGATTTTATGCTGAAACTGAGTGAGATTTCCAGATTATAAACCAAGAAAGCAAGCTGCGGTTAATGATGGTTCTTGCAGCAATATATCCGAAGAAGTTCGAAGGCGAAAAGGGACGAAAGATGATGGAGGTAATAAACAAAATATCTAACTCCAAAGAGGTCTGAACTAAATTGAAAATTTGTTTTTAAACTTCTGAATTAAATCATTCAGTTAGCGAAATTATCTGGAGATGATGTAGTAGCTGTGAAGAATATGAGATTACTTGGACCAGTACATACAGAATCCAAAAAGAGCACAACAGGACAGAATCCAAAAAGAGCACAACAGGATCTTTCCCTCTCAAGTTTGATGTTCTTAAGGTACATAGTTGTCCTCATTCTTGTTATTTTTAGAATGGTTAAGACTAAAAGTTTTCCAGACAATCTAATTGCTTGAGTCTTATGATCTATAGAAGAAGAGAGCTGCTCGGAAAGACCGGGTTGATGAAACTCAAACATGGCAACTGTCTCGCTTTTACCCAATCGTAGAGGTAATTTTAGCATTGTATGAATATGGACTAAAGAACCAGTGACAATTTTGGTTTATTTGAAGGAACTTGTTGAGAAACTTAGTAAAGGTCATTTGCCAAAACAAGAGTACCCTTGTATGAATGAACCAAAGCCAACCTTTGATTCTGGCTCTCAATCTTCATCATCAAGACGAACTCCAACATGGGCAAGACGACATCTTTCTGATGATGGCTATTTCAGGTAAATATGTTTCTACCATTTATTGAATAATATAATATGGTGAAATCATCATTTTGATTTACACTAAAGTTCGAATCTTTACATGTGTTTCAGTGACTCGATTCTAGGTCGAGCATCTAGCGGATTCAAGCGAAAAGGACAGAGGATTTTCGTGTTCATAGTAGGAGGAGCAACAAGATCAGAGGTACCAAAATTACTTGGTCTGAAAAAATAGATTATGTTGTGAAGTGTGTGTAAATTAGTGATGTGTTGTTGCAGTTAAGGGTTTGCCATAAACTTACGGAGAAGCTTGACAGAGAAGTGATCTTAGGCTCCTCAAGCTTCCTTGATCCCCAAACATTCCTCACTGTATGTAATATTTTTTCATTTTACAATCTTTGGACACAAAATATGTCTAATCATTGATTTGAGATTGTGTGTGTTGTTATGTGCAGAAAATGAAACGACTAAACGAAGAAGAGGAGATCTCACTTGATGATATTGTCATTTAGTTTCTTGTTTTTTTTGTTTGGTATTGATTTCTGTTTTGGAAATAAAATAGGGGAATCATATTCCTAAGTAAATTCACTTGATAATATCATCATGGTATGTACTTTGAGATTGTTGTAAAAAAGACTGCATTTTAAGAACAGCAATTTTTCATTTTGATTCATGTAAACCAAACATCCAACATGATCACATTACATGGAAGAAACATGAAGAAGACAAAGAAAGAAACTTTTTCAAATTCTCTGAACTTTATCCGCCTTAACTACTGGATTTGCTTTAGAAATTGCATCACGCCCAACTTCTTTAAAATCAAAGCTACACTCATGCTTCTCTGGGTACCTATGATTCCCACAAAACGTACTACCACATTTGCACTTAAACCCCATTACCCCAACCTTCTTGTTACAGCTGAAACACCTGTTCGGTCGTGTAACTCTCGATGGCTCAGCGTCGTTCCGTTCAGTAGCTACAGGAACTGCAGATGGTTCTGCAGCTACAACAACAGTTTCAACAGGTTCTGGTTTAAGTTCCAGAGGCTGATTTTGGTTAGGTGTAATGATGCTGCAAGATGGAAGATTTAAAGATTTCTGAACAGCAGCTTTTGCTACAGCTGTTTGATCTTCCTCGGCACGTAGGCTTCTGTAACATTTAGAACAAAGATTCATGTTTGATGGTGACCCGAAGAATCCACATCCGTTATTGCAGAGCTTTGGTTCTGTTGGTGGTAAGCTTGTGCTGTTGTTTTCCTCAAATCCCATTTTTTCTTCTTGTTGTATTTTCACCTTCAATAAACAAAGGAAACAAAAAAAAAAACATTTTATTATCTGACAACAGAAGAATATTTTTAAGGTTGTCTTAACAAAATCAGATTCGTTTTTATTTGCCTAAATTCGATTTAATCAAACTTCTATTTAATCAAAAATCTGAATCAATTCGATTAAAGCAAGCTTCTATATAATCAAAGAGTGATTTAATTCGATTAAATGGAGATTTTACATAATCAAAATAAAGTTATAAAATTAGATTTAACACAGATTTGATAAGATCAATCTAGGTATCAAATATCCTCCAAATCAAATTACAGAACAAGGAAATTTAAATCGATTAAAAAACTTATGCATGAATTGACATATACACTACTCTCCGGCAAAATGTTCAGATCTGTAGAAAAAGAAACAAAACAAGAGAAAATTTATGAATGAAAAATTACCGGAACAAATTAGAATTGGCAAATTCGTAAAGCTTTTTCCCTACTTTTGCAGAATTCTATAGATCTGACAGAAAAGAAGATGAAGGATGGTGGGGATTGAAGGGATTTGTCGTTGATTCTGTTCAAATAGTTGATCAGCACAAATCCCTTGTGGTCTAGGTAAGAGAGAAAGATGAAGAGATAACCAAACACGCAACAATGGTTAATGAGATAAGTAACGGCTTTCTTTTATAATAACGTTGTCGTTGTGCTACCACAGAGACAAGCTTTCCTTTTTCTATTTTGTAATTGTCGCGACTTTGAATATGATGGGCTAAATTGAGAAAAAGCCCAATATATTAGCTTTTTTTTGTCAGGAGCCCAATATATATAGCTTTATGCCGAGATAATTATAATACATAGTTTCACTAATTCAGTTTTTAATAGTATTAGTTAATATTTTACATTGTTGCATTTGATGTTCCCTAAACACAATAATAACGAGTTCAACTACCCTTATCCCCAAATAAATGTTGTCTTTATTCCTTTCAAAAGTGCTTTTGGTCCAAAACCCAAAATCCATTGAAACACACTTCTGTCTCAAAGTATATCTAACCTCAAGCATTTATATTTGAAACAATTATAGAGGCTGCCATAGACAGCCCATGAAATTATGAGATTGCCACAGACACCAATCTCTGAAACAATTATAGAGGCTGCCATAGACAGCCCATGAAATTATGAGATTGCCACAGACACCAATCTCTTTTAAAGCTGCCACAGACAGCCAAAACACGCGTGGTGCCATAGACAGTGTGAAAAGACCAGCGTGCCCCTGTCTGTCCCCGCGTCCTTGTGTAAAAAAAATAGACAGGGATACGCTGGTCTTTTCGCACTGTCTATGGCACACGCGTGTTTGGCTGTCTGTGGCAATTTTAAAAGAGATTGTTGTCTGTGGCATACGCGTGTTTTGGCTGTCTATGGCAATTTTAAAAGAGATTTTGCCACTGTGTCAATTCAACAAACTTTTCGGCTGTCTATGGCAGTTTGAACAATAAGCCCTTATATTTTGTCCTATCTATGAAGCACACAATAAATACTTGTCCTATTCTCTAAATTTATTCCTTGGTCTTTCGTGTAAATATTGAATTTTCTTTAGTCTAAAATGTTTATTCAATTGATAAACTTACTCCTCAAAATCTAATTCAAAATAATATATATATATTTTCTTCTCTATCAATCTGTTTTTTTTTTTTTTAATCTTCAAGCAGTAGAATAAATACGTTTCTGACTTGGTACCACTTTCAACTGTGTATCTATGTGACTTTCACTGGAATAAAAATCCATGTCTCATTAATGGTAATTAATGACAATCCTGGTGAAAATACATGCTCTTATTCAGGAATAAGACTTTCACATTCAGTTACAGATTCAAATGATTCTTAAATATTCTTAAAATGTTACACATTGTACTCATTGGTTTTAGCAGAATTTATAATTTTTGGGACATTTGAGCTAACAGCAGCTGATGAAATGGAAAATGCCAGGCTACAACGAACGTCCCCAATCAGTGCAATGGGACGTGTCTATTTATCTATCTCTTGACTCTATATATATTATAATACAATAGTAATTTATGATAACTTTTCTGTTTAATTTCATATACTCCATATACAATACTAAAATTTACAATTATTATTACTATTAGTTTAATTAGTGGTCCAATTGTTAATAAATTCACAAATTTTGTGAGAGACTGGATTAGTACTAATGTTAAAAATAAAAATTAATCAAAAATGTCGAATTTATTTAAACATAAATATATAGAGCCAAGTCGTTTCACAATTCTTTCATAAAAACCTTCGTCTGTCTGTTTCCTTGAAGACTTTTTAAACGATTTCCGATGGGTATCGACCATGGCGGTGGGTCTCTTTGACCACGGCGGTGCGTCGATTTTTTGTGGTAAAAACTCCGTTCGGCTTTCTTTCCTTGTTTTCGGACCGGATCTGTAGAGATCGTGTCTCTTTTGAACGTTTTTCTTTTATCCGGTGCCGTCCCTTGTCTCCGTATCGCGGTTTTGCTTCCTCAGGATTCGCGGTTACGGCTTAGTGTCCTACCCTTGACGCGCGAGAGCTTACAACGACGTTGCTGGGAGTCGTATCAGAGAAACCGTAGAGAGTCGCTTCTTGACGGCCGTTCGGTCATCTTTTCGACTGTCGGCGTCGCTTCTCCCCGTCTGTGTTTGCTTTTCTCGTTTTGTTCCAGGCTTTTCCTCTGGTGGTTTTAACCAATTGAACTTTCTGTTCTCCGGCGTCGTTTGTTTTCTTTCGGTGGCAGTGGTTTTTGTTTGGCGATAGCGACTCCAGACGGTGGCTAGTTCTTCAGATCTGCTTCGGAGATCTCCTGTTCTGCTACTTTCAATAGCGACTCCAGACGGTGGCTAGTTCTTCAGATCTGCTTCGGAGATCTCCTGTTCTGCTACTTTCACTCGGTAAGTTATCAGATTTTCTTTGCGGTCCGCAGAAATTCGGCCTTCATTTCCACACCGAAGACTCCGGGAATTCTCTTCGCCGGCTTTCCTCCATAGCATCCAGAAGGTTCTCTTCCTCGCCGACAAAACCTTTCCTTCGGCAATAGGTTTCCTCCATTGGGCTTCCGGAATTGGGTCTTGGGTTTTCGTTTGGGCCCAGTTGGGCTTCGTTTATGTTTGTGTGTTTTTAATATTCTGTTTCTCTTTTTTATTTTTGTTGTGTGTGTTGGGCCTTCGGGTCCATCCCTGTGTTTCTTGGGCTGAGCCCTCTTCTGTTTGTTAATAAAGTCCAGTAAGTTTCAGTGAAAAAAAAAAATATAGAGCCAAGTCAAATCCTGACAAATGAATACAACTGTTGGTGGCAGAAACGTAAATAAATAAAACCACAATTCTCGACGAATTCAACTGTTGATGGCAGAACCGTAAATAAATCCACAATTCTCAATTCCCCGCCGAAAATTTCAGACATCGAAATCCCGGAAAGACACTGACGTCACTTCAATACCAAATTACGAAAACATCCCTAAACTCCCTCTCCAAGACAGGGATATTACAGTCTTTTGACCTTCTCATCAGTCCAATCAAATTCAAAATTTATTTGTTTACATAAATACAAAAACACGTCAAGAACTGCACGCTTATACAACGATGTCGTTTTGTAGGATTCTTCAAATAAGGAAAATATAAATAAATTTTCCGTTTTCTCGCTTTTTTTTACAATTCTGAAGATTTCCTTCTCTGCAATTCTTTGTTCTTTCTCCACTCATATAGACCGATTATGATGATGACGATAACACCACATATAAATTAGGGTTTCGTTAGTGAACCTTAAAATCCACAAAGTTATTTCTGCGTTACAGTGAAAAAATACTGAGATGGAGACAGATACTGAGTCACATGAGGATATGGAGACAGAGTTTATGGTATTTGAAGTTAGTGAAATTGATTTGGAATATGAGTTTGATGCTCCTCATTGGTTCGATTTCACTCGTGAGGAATCGCCTTTGGAGTCTCCTGCTTCTGAACTTTGGTTTGATACTGCTCAGTCTTATCCACCCTCTCGTGAGTATCGCTTTATGTTCTTATGATTCTGATTAGTCTCGTTTTCGCGAAGTATCCGCAAAATTCATTATTTTTGTTTTTGTTACGACATCTTAGTGCAATTTTTTATGAGGAATCTGTTTTTTTTTTGGTCGTTGATTAGATTTTGACTTTGTGTTTTTTTTTTTAGTTTGACTGATTTAAGAATTTAATTACAAATGGAGGGGACCAATGTTATGTTGGAATCAAAGTGTGTTTATGTTAATTTCATTGTGTTTTTTTTTTTTTGATCAGCTTATGCAATGTATTTGTTAATGAGAGAGGAGGTTTATGGATACAAGCCTGAGCCTTTGTAGCTTATGCAATGTATTTGTTAATGAGAGAGGAGGTTTATGGATACAAGCCTGAGCCTTTGTGGAAACCAGAAGATGATGAAGTTACAGTTGTTGATGTCCAGGAGAGTGACAGAGACATTTCTGAGAAACAAGATGTGAATAAAACAGGTGATTGTTGGATGTTTTGTAATATGTTCTCGACTCTGTTAACTAGTTTTTTTTACTGGTTTTAGCATTGTGTAGGTTTGGGATACCTAACTAGAAAACTGAAGACACTACAGTTTATCGTTGATGTAACTTGTTTTCTTTTCAGGAAATGGAATGAGGTCTGGTGCTTTTACTTTCATTCATGGTGGTACTTTGAACAAAAATCAAAATCAGTCCTTACATAAAGGTGATTAACTTTTTTACTAACATTACTGAAAAGAACACACATGTGTTTCAACTATTTTCTTCTTGTTATGTATTGTTGTCTAATCTCTTAATTTGGTGTTTTGCTTTATACATTATAGCTTGTTGTTTGAATAGTTTTAGTTTTGCCTATATGTTTCTACCAGGACCTACATTTAGCAATCCGATTCAATATGATAAGCTAAAATGCCGATCAAAGTCAAACGCCAGGCCTATACCTAGAAGCTCAACATTGATGAAACCTACTGCTAGCCAACTGGCAAAACAACATAACCCAAGGTGATTATGAGGACATAAACTTATCAGTATATTTCTTCTGTTAGTTTAAGTCAATGAACTTAATACGTGGTTGTTTTGTTGATCTCCTAGATTTCATATGAAATTGGATGAAATTCAGTCTTCTAAAAGACAGAAGCTGGATGGAGGTCTACTTCGTAAGGTAGAGTATCAGTGTATCTAGTTCCTTTAAGAAAATATGATTTAAGCGTTTTGCACTAGTGTTCATCTAATATTAGACATCCCACTAAACTCTTTTCTCTTTTAGGTTGCTGAAACGCCGCAGGAGACGAATCTAGTCCATAAGGCACTCAAGAAGGTTGCCATTTCTTTCTTGAGTACCCCTGAACATAAGAAAAATTCAACCTTCTTGTGGAATCTTGTAGTTAATGTAAATCAATTCATTTGATTGCTATATGGTTTTCAGGATCTTGATAAAAACTCTCTACATGCCAAGATGAAAGTTACTGTCCCGCAGGATCCTGATTTTGCAACATCTCGTAGAGCAAATAGGATACGGTTAGAACTTCATAACATTGTATGGAAATAAATTGTTATGGGAAAGATCACACGCTCATCTCATTGGATGTTTTAACGATGATTATTTCAGGCACAAGAGCGCTGCTACATTGGACCAAGACTCAACATCACTATATAGATTCAAAGCCCGCCGTTTGAACCGAAAAGTAAGGATCTGCTAATTACCTAACATGGAAGTCATTTAGTTATGTGTCTGACCTCAAACATTTGTTTGTTGCCTGTAGATATTTGAGGCTCCCTCATTACCCATCCGGAAAAAGAGCACTCCTAAAACACCAGAATTTCAAGTAATTATCAAACACTAAATTTGGCAGGTCTTATTATATTTTACATGCTTATTACTTTAGATTATATACCCTGTGTTTTATATCAGGAATTTCGCTTAAAGACCTCAGAAAGAGCTATACAACATTCGAATAGTTATCATAAGGTTATACTCCAACTGATCTTCATAACACTAAAATCACTCTCAGAGGTCAAAAAGATTTGAACTTTTGTTATTGACAGGGGTCAAATAAGCTTGAAACAACAACAGTTCTTGATGGTGTTAACAGGGAACAAAGGAGGTATGATACGAGTGATTCCTTGCTTTTTTTTACTCCAACTCTTACATGATAGAATTCTGATCATTCTGTAAACTGGACTATAACAGACTAAGAGCTATGAATACACATAAGGATGATAATGATGATGATGTCAGAAAGCACCTCTTTAAAGCTCGTCCTCTTATTAAGAAGGTATAATGTTTTCTTCCTCGCCCTTCGATCAGTTTTGCCATATACTACTAGGTACACTCATATAGGTAAACTCAAACTCAGGGGTTTAGATTTCACTCGGAAAAGAGGATTCAAGCAGATATACCGACAGAACTTTTCAGCAAGGTTTGACTCACAGCTTCATACTATTGGTTCCGGGAACAATTTATCTTCCTCAATGGGTTTAAATTGCTACTCTTCTTACTGTACCCTACTTCATTTTTACTTTACAGCTCTCCTTATCATCTGAACTCCAGCAAAACAATGGATCTCACGTCATTCATCAGCCTGAACAAGTAGTAAAGGTGCAATTCATTTGAATATATGTCCCACCTTTGGAATCATATCAGAGTTTGACAATTGTTTTCTTGGCATAAGGGCTCAAAGGAAGATAGTCTGAACTCTTTTCAACGTGGTGTAGTACCTGAAACTACCGGCAATGGAATGCTCGGAGTGGTAAACTCGAACCAGCAGTGCAACTAAATTAACAATTAATATACAAAAAAGAAACGTCTTCTAAGATATATGCTAAGATATATGAATAATCTCCAAAATTCTGTACATGAAATCTTGGTTTTTTTAGGTGACAAGTATTCAAAAAGAAGCCTAAATTTTAGTGTGACATTGTGGTCGGCTAATTTTAGTAAAGATATTGTACATTGTGGATATTTTTCATTTTCTTTATGAATGAAATATAAAGAAGTTTAGCATCAGTTTTGGGGGGGTTTTGAGACAATATGTTAAACTGTATGTGTAATCTTAAGTGGTTGTCCGCAACATTAAAAGTAGAAACGTAAGAACCATGCTTATTGGAAGAGACAAGATAGTTTGATCCATGTTGCTCATCTTGTAGCCATCTCCAAAGCGACGTATACATTTCTTAGTATGAATGAAATACAAAGAGAGGTTTAGTGGGATAGAAATGTCAGACGTTTGCATGGGATAGAAATGTCAAAACAAAAAAAGAACAAAAAAAAAAAAAAACATTGGCTTCGCCCGGGTTCGAACCGGAGACCTTCAGTGTGTTAGACTGACGTGATAACCAACTAGGTTCGAACCGGAGACCTTCAGTGTGTTAGACTGACGTGATAACCAACTACACCACGAAACCATTTTTGATCCCTCTCAATTATTTTATGGTTATATAGAGTACGTGCGTTCAAAATGTAGTTCATACATTTATGTAAGAAATACATGAAAAAAAAACATTTATGTAAGAAACAAGATCAATTCAACTTTTGACAATACATATGCAATTAACAATATTATTTTGACGTAATTTACAGTTTTATTTGACGTTTTGTTTAACCTCTTTAACCTTTTCCTAAAGAAAAAAATGCATTAAGATCTTTATAATTTTTTTTTTGGTAATTTGTTAATGTTGTAATGTAATGTTTATTAGTTTGAAGAAAAATGCATGATTAAAAATAAGTATTACTAAACCGAATCAATTAGAATTTAACAAGTTTTTAACTGATTACCAATTTTTATGAAGCAAATTATCTAAAACTAAAAGCCAAAAATTCAAGAATAGTGTAGACCTAAGAAGATATGTATTGCTGACGTGGAACCCTTAATAACCACACGATCCGATTTCTCTAATCTCCTCCTAATTTTCCCTCCAAACACGTCCAAAGAAAAAAAAAATCAGAAGGAACCTGAAACACTCTTCCTTCACTGAAAAACATCACTATCTCAATTCATCACCACACAATCCCAAGCTTCTAACTTTTTTTAAAACATTCTTCTCGGAGAACACAAGAAATCGACGACGATCTGTAACATGAAGATGGCGTTTGCTCTAACAATCCCTCGATTTTGTACAATTTCTCGTAAACCCACCAACACCAACAATTCTTCTCCTCCGAAGACTCACTCTGCTCAATTCAGTAATGGACGATTGATTTCCCTCAGACGAAGACTCTCCTTATTGCCCATTAAAGCTTCTACCGATCAATCAGGTCTTTGCCTCTTTAAAGTTTCAATTTTTCCATATATTCTCGAAGATTCATATGTTGTTGATCTTTTAGGTTTTGGTTTTGGGAACAAATTTGATGTGCATAAGTATTGATTATAGAAAACAATCGTTAATCAAATTGAGTTGAGAAAAGTGTTAGATTGAAGTCTCCTTTAAGTGCGATTGTTTGGTTTTTAATGATCAAGTTGCTCTATGATAGTTCCCTTAACTCTTGAAATCTTGTGATGACTTTGTCTTCAGGTCAGGTGAGTGGAGAAGAAGTTGATAGCAAGATTCTACCTTATTGTAGCATCAACAAGAATGAGAAGAGAACTATTGGAGAAATGGAACAAGAGTTTCTCCAAGCGATGCAAGTAACACAATAAATCATTGGTTTACTTAAATCTGATTGAAGAGTTTAGAAAATCTGAAGATTGTTTTCTGTTCCACTTTCTTGTTTTGCAGTCATTTTATTATGAAGGCAAAGCGATTATGTCTAATGAAGAGTTTGATAACCTTAAAGAAGAGTTGATGTGGGAAGGAAGCAGTGTTGTGATGCTAAGTAATGAACCTGTGGTTTAATTTATAGATTCTTCTTCTTTATTCATTCGCGTAAATTATTGATTCTTGACTAACTTTTTGTTTATGTATCGCAGGTTCTGATGAACAAAGATTCCTTGAAGCCTCAATGGCTTATGTCTCTGGAAACCCAATTTTGAGTGATGAAGAATATGATAAGCTTAAAATGAAACTAAAGGTTTCAATCTCTTTATACTTACCAATAAGATTTCTTAGTTTCATTTATCTTGTTAGTTGTTGCATGAGTTAACTGGATGATAATTATGATTGTTTCTGTAGATGGATGGAAGTGAAATAGTGTGCGAGGGTCCAAGATGCAGTCTTCGTAGTAAAAAGGTAAAAAATTTGAGACGAACCAGAAAGTAAATTGTACAGAACATAACATTAGATTCATTGTCTGGGACATTACCCTAGAGATGTTATAGACTTGTGACTTCCTTGATTATGCAGGTTTACAGTGATCTAGCCACTGATTACTTCAAAATGTTCTTGTTGAATGTACCAGCAACTATTGTTGCTCTCGGACTGTAAGTTCCGGTTCTGTGCCTTTTGCAATTATCAAATCACATGACCTCAGTTTTTGTTAGTTACTTTAACATTACTGTTTTTTTAAATTGTTCTCCAGATTCTTCTTCCTTGATGACATTACGGGCTTTGAAATCACGCACCTGCTCGAGGTAAAACTCCTTTCGACTCTTCTTACGTGGTTTGGAGAATATAATACATGGTAACTTTCCGAGTTTCTTGCATTCAGCTTCCAGAACCATTCAGTTTCATTTTCACTTGGTTTGCTGCTGTGCCTACAATTGTATACCTGGCTCTATCACTCACCAAACTTATCATCAAAGACTTCTTGATCTTGAAGGTAAGACATTAACAATCATCTCAAATCAAGTTCTTGAATTGGAAAATGAAAAGTTAACAGAACTAGACATTGCTTTCTCAATATGAAAATGCAAAAGGAGATTAGACGATAATTTAGTTTGCTCAAATTTAGATTTTTAATGGAATCTGTCTTTTACAGGGCCCTTGTCCAAACTGTGGAACAGAAAATGCATCTTTTTTTGGAACTATATTATCCATCTCCAATGGTGGTAACACCAACAATGTTAAATGCTCTGGGTAAGCTTCTCAGCTGTAGACTCAAATCGATCATAAAACAAAATAACAAATTGTATTGCGGTTCTTGAAAATCTTTTGATTCATCTGGTATTTTAGATGTGGAACGGAGATGATTTATGACTCAGGGTCTCGTTTGATCACATTACCAGAAGGAGGCAAAGCTTAGAACCTACAAGTCAAGGTTTTAATTCTTGTCTTAGTTATGACTCTATAATCAAATCATTCTTGATTCAATGAACAGTTCAAGATGATGTTTTGTTTTTGTTTCTCAGGGGAATGTAGAATTGTATGTAAAATTGATACAAACATATGAAGAAGGTGAAGAAATTAAAGAAGAAGAAAAGCAAAAGAGTTTCTTGTAGTTGTCATTGGCTTATATTTTGTGTTTGCAAGTAAATAGGCGCAGCCAAATAAAAACATCTTATGATTACTTTGGGAAACTTTGTGCTTGTAGAAAAATAAGTCTTGAGATTTTTGAGGTTACAATTTACCTAAAATTCTTAAAATTTATATAATTACAATTTACCTAAAATTCTTTAAATTTATATAATTACAGTTTACCGAAAATAAGCTGTTTAATATTATGTTTTTACTAGTTGTTTTCTATATACTGAGGGTAAAATAGTTGTCTTTAATATGTTAACTAAAATTAATTATAGGATAATTTATTCTGAATTATAATTAAAAAAAACATTTAGGGATTTTGAAGTTGTTAGAGCAATACAAGAGAAGCTAAATACAGTAATCAACATCAATTTATTTAAGGGAAAATTGAATTCCCCACATTAAATCTAAAGTTGTGAGATATATTTTCTCAAGGTAATACATAACCATATATTATATGATTTTTTAATATAATATATGTATTATATGTTAATTTGAAGGAGGAATTTTTTTGGATTGTCGAGTAGTCTCAGGAAGTCCAATGAACAAATCAGTCACCACTTCTTCTTCATTGTCATCTGTGTCCACTTCTTCTTCTGATGATGATGTTGATGATGATGTTCTTCCTATTATTCCTCTTCCTCCCATCTCATACTTCATTCACATATTTACTCAAATTAAAACTTCTTAAAAATAATAGATTCAGGGAACAAAAATAAATATTAAAAAAATTTGTAATAATTTGTACCTTCTCCATCAGTACTTTATTCTCTGCAATGAGGTTTTTCTCCTATAGATTATAGACAACATTCAGAAAAATAATGGTTTAGTTTGACCAATACATTTATAATTACTTATGAATACATTATATTATAAAAAAAGCTACAGGGGTTTTAGTTTTACCTTATCTTTTAACTTCTCAATTTCTTCACGTAATAATTGGTACTGAAATTTAACAAATAGAGTAGCTAAATTAGTTGTTAAAACAAGTATATATATATATATAAGATCTGTCATAAAATATAACATATAAGCACATCTTCTGATCATGTTAAGCACATTTACATGCATGCTCCAAGTGTGTGTGTGTGTGTTTATTTCTAGGATGATACTATGATTATATATATGTACATAATTTAGTTTATTGTCAACATAATTAGCTTATTTGATAAATATAAAAATTTGATAAACTTAATATAAAAATGTAGTTTAAACATAGAGCTGAACCTGACCTTTTTGGCTCTGATTCTGTTTAAGCTGATGTCTAACTGTTTCTCCAATTGTTGTAACTCTTCTATAGAAGATGTGTCAAGTCCTTCTCCTAGCATTTTTCTGTATATAATTTTTTGATTAATAAATTATTATTTTTGGATATATAAACACTTACAATGTCTAATTTGAGAATTATAACATAATATTCATCAATATTTTGGATTAAAATACCGTGTAGAAATCTCCAAATGTTCAATCTTTCTCGCCAAGCCATAAGTTTCATCATTTGATTTCTATCAACAACATTTGATTATGTGAAAAAGCCAAAACAAAACATAAGACTGTATTAAACAAAATGGTAAGTACAAAAATTATACAATATTTTTCTCACCGACCCATGTTTGATAAACATTAAAGGGTATAAACTTTTGACACTTATTAAATAATTCATCAAGAAGTATTACAAAAACTGATTAATTATAAGTTATATTGTACTATATTATGATGTTATGGAGACATAATTTTATTATTATATATATATATGAGTAGTATCTTTTCATATGTGCATGCTATACAAAAGATTTGTTCCCAAATGAAAAAATGAATAATGATCATATTTACATTTTAACAAAAAATGAATAATGATTAAATAACAATGATAGAATAACAAAATGAAGAAAGTTAGTCAATTCGTTTACCTGTGAGTTATCATTTCTCTTATGGTTAGACCCGAGATCTTGTACTCTTTTTTGATATCTTTCTACAGTTTTTGGTATACTTGACATTCCAAAAAAAGAAAAAAAAAAAACAAATCAAATCATGGAAAATAGTTAAGAAGCAAAAGTCCAAGCTAGATTTCTCAAAAGTCATTACAAATTTCATCTCAAAAATCATTACATTTAATGTGATCTAATAAATATTATATCAGTCTATATGTATATTAGTATATAAAAATAGATATATCAATGTAATATAAGCATTTCACATATATATAAGTATACATAATATATATTTATGTGAGCCAACAAACTTGTATCAAACTTCTGATGATATATGCAGTTAATGGAGTAAAAAACCTCAAAAATTAAAAGATAATATAAAATGTTGAAACATGAATCAAAGTGATCGTGTAGGCATGTGGATATACATACATATATGGTTAATAACACCTTGTTAATTGTGATCTTAACCTCTCTCGACTTGCTAATTATCATTAGTTTTTGTCTGATAAAGTAAGTACATATAATTAAACAGATAGATAGTAATAATTTACAACTTCATAAAAAATATAAGAAATAGAGAAAGCATAAAAAGAATCAAGATATTCTGATCTTAACACATGCTAATGACTCATTCGCTGACATCTTAGATAAAGAGACCTTTGTACTATATTGTGGGTTAAAAGTGTGGCAAAATGCTTCTTTATTTTGTTATCACAGTAAGCATACATGATCCTTACATGTGCATAGACACATGTATCCACATATACACACATTTATGTAAATGCCTCCACATATAATTTCACCAAATTTATCTTTGATTGCCACTTTTGTACATGTGTTACAAAGTGAATCTATATATCATAACATGCCTAGCTGTTATAATGTAGTTATGTACTTATATGTACATCCAGTTCATAGATGATATACATCAAAGTTCATGCATATATGTGAATGAGTATTCATATTCTTAATTGACAAAGCTTTGCCAGGACATCAATTCAAATATACATAAACAGTACACATGCTTTAGTGTTTTTAAAGCTAAGTGTTTGTAAATAGCTTATACAAATGTATGTATGTGTGTTTGTGTCAGAGTGTGTAAGTTATATCCCTACAGTATACAAATAACAACACAAGCATTTATACACATATAGGGAAACACATCTAAAGAAGGAAATATTGTTTTTTCCAAATCTGGTTAAAGTAAATAAAAATGGAATCTATCTCACATGAGACATTTGTGCCTAATTTGAGTAAGAACACTGTTCTCAAACCTATATGCCTATATACTTTTCCTTTTGTGTGAAACACTTATGGCTATATACATATAGAACTATACATATAGGTAAATAGCACTTCAAGTTTAGCTCTTCTTCCTCAAAAATGTTCTTTTTAACTTTTGTCAGTTTTCCCAAACTATCTATCTCATCATCTATCTAAACATTTCTAAGTTTTTTTTAAGGAAAACATTTACACATGTGCCAACCACAATTTAATCAAGAATCCACCTGACTATATATTTCACATACATCTGATTTTTATTTCTCTCTACGATTAATTGGGAATCTTCTTCTAACACACATAAATCAATAAATATCAGTAAATTGTGTATAGAGATAAAACTTATGAAGATGAAGTGGTACCTAGAGCAGCTAGAGAACTCATAGAGTTTGCCTCTAGGAGAGAAGATGATTAGGGCAACTTCAGCATCACAAAGGACAGATAATTCAAAAGCTTTCTTCAAAAGTCCATTTCTTCTCTTTGAGAAAGTCACTTGCCTGCTTGTTGCATTCTCTATCCTCTTCATCTCTGTCTTTCCCCTCACCATCCTTCTGATTGTATTATCAACCCTAAAATTCATATAATACACCTTTTATTCCATGAGAACTAAATGAAAACTTGATTTTGGTAATCTCCATGAAATTAAGGAAATCAGATGGAAGCTATTATTAGACAGATTTCTTACCACAAGAACAACAAACATAAAACAACAACAACAAATTCGGATCTACTATATAAATATATAGAAGAGATCAGTAATCAGAAATTAGGAGAAAGATTACCCTCTTTTGATTGATTATTGGCTCTAAGAGAAGGATGAGTGAGAGGGATGAGGGAGAGAGAGTTGTTTTATGAGGAAGAGTTGGTAAGATAGAAATGAAAATTTCTTGGAAACCCTAAATTTATGAAAACAGGAGCCAATAACAAAAATTTTGTAATTTTTTAAAGAAAATTATTCTTGTACATCCATAAACTCCCAAATTTATAATTTGGGGGGTGATTATATATATTTTATATTTTTCCAACTTTTTGTATATAGAAATGGAAGTCTATAACCCTAGACCTTAAGGTGCTTAATATAAAAAAGAACATGGGTATAGTTAATATTTAGAGAGAGCATTATAAGATATCCATTCTTCTTTTGGTAAAATTTATATTAGAAGAGCAACAAAATTATTGGTGGAGAATATATTCCAATCCCATGATTCTTTCAATTTTCATATGATATTTAATACCCATTAATAAAGTGAATTTTGTGTACAACTAACTAGATAGTCACCCGTACAAATATACATGATCAATAAATTTCTAACATTTTTTAAATATATAAAGAATATTTGTTTGTTTTTCAAAAAAAAAGAATATTTTTTTAAATATAGTAGTAAAATTAAATATTTTAATATTTGAAATATTCAAAGTGTTTTAAATTTGAAATTAGAATAATCGAAATAGATAA
>CM071717.1:49698847-49715802 GCA_036630335.1 Physaria fendleri | reverse complement strand
CAAAATAAGTTTATCCAAGTTTGAATTAATATGATATCCGCATATATATAAAAATATTTACTTTTTTCTTTTATACCCGTATTCATATGAAACCCAAAATATCATTCTAAATATTGTTCATCCAGATCATTATCCGTGTTCAGAGTATAAAATATTTACATATGAAACCCAAAATATCATTCTAAATATTGTTCATCCAGATCATTATCCGTGTTCAGAGTATAAAATATTTACTTTTTTCTTTTATACTCTTATGAAACCCAAAATATTGTTCTAAGGGTCCACTTGGTCTACTGCGTATGTCCACAAACAAAATCTCAAGAAAAAAAACCAAAAATCAGGAAATGAAATCTTTCACTGTAGGTTAAGCAGGCTTACTAACCGTGTATTTTTCATAGTAGCCGCCGGACATTCCACCGACTAGCTCGTCAACGCCTTCTGTTTGGCACATCTGCCATGAAAATAGCAGAAATCTAGTTAGAGAACCAAAAAAAAACCCTGATTCATAAAAAAGCCCTAAATCGACCCCAGACCTTTTCACTAAGCCGTCGAAGTCATCCTCGAATCAATCCCTACCACGCTTCTTCGTCTTCTTGCCTGCATCTTCTTGTTTCTTCGTCCCAGAATCCATTTTCGTTTCGTTGTGGACGAATTTTTCAAGGTTTTTTGAGAGAAATGGTTTTAGAGAGAGAAGTAGGTGAAAGAGATTTTTTAAGCAAAAATGAGACAAACGTGAGAGATATGGCCCACTCAGAGGCGTGAGAAGAAAGAGAAGCCATTATGTCACGTCCTCTCAACGAAACAAATTTTGGCCCACTCAGAGGCGTGAGAAGAAAGAGAAGCCATTATGTCACGTCCTCTCAACGAAACAAATTTTAAAATAAATAAAAAACTGAACCAGAAGGGCAAAACTATCCAGTCCTCTTTTCTCCACTATATAGACGTGAATCTTCGGAGGGCACAGACAGATTTTTTGGAAAACCAGGTGCACTATACGAGATTCCTTTTCAGCTGGGGTAATAGGAAATATTCCCAAAAAATTAAGTTCTTACGTTACTAATGTAATATTTCCAAAATATGTTAGTTTTCTAATTTAAAAAATCATGTGTATAAAATGTTAATTTCCTACTTATATTAGGAAATATTAGTCATAAGAAATGTTAGATTTTAGAATTTAGTAAATATATTTATAAATAGGATTTTCTAAAAGTTTTTGGCCTTTTTCATATTCATAAATGTTAATTTTCTAATTTTAAAAGGTTAAATTACTAAATTTTCTAAATTAAAATATGAATATAATTTTTTTAGGAAATTCGATAATAATTTAACATTATTATATTTGGAAATTAGAAAACGGTTAGATTAATATGTTATGACACGTGTCACAATCCTGTGAGATATCCACTCACACGCTCTTCTTTATATAATAAGATACTAATCTTTAAACTTTTTCAAAAATACATATATTCTACTGCATATTTTTTCATCTAAAATTTTATAAGCAACCGGATTTGAGACCGATTCAGTAAGTGTTTTTTTGCGAGATCCATTACACAGAGGCCCAAGGCTTCTCTAGGTTTCCAAAAAAGGTTTTATCGCTCTGTCTCTGTCGTACCCGCGCTCGGCCAGAGATACTTTGACTTTTCCTATCAACCGTAACCGTGACTGATTGGAATAGGCTTTAAGCACTGATAAAGGTCATCCACTTGGTGGGGGCCGAGCACTGAGAGACACATACAACACTAAAAAAAACTGAACTAGATACAAACCAAGGCAAAATACAATGAAGAAAACGAGACACCGAAGCGACCATTCTATGTTAAACACTAGATCTCCCTCGTCAATCAGCCATGTCATCACTGTCCGTCGGTGATGCGTTGGAGTATTGAGCTGCTCGCGATTTGATCTTGAAGAAATTTGTCCGAACTACTACACCGACCTAACTCGCCCTTCGTGCTAGGTCAAACCAATCACCGTCATTACATCATCTCTTTGCCTGGATCTGGTGTTACCTGTTGCTTCCGTCGGATCTAGTCATAGTCTAAACAAAAGCCATCACCCACCGTCTTTTGGTACCGACCCATGTGTTCGGAGGCTAAAGATCGCACTTTCACCGGAAAGCTGAGGTCGTAGATGCTTCAAAGAAACCTCGCACGAGAAAACTGATGGCCGAAATGCTATACCTCCACCAGGTCTACGCAGATCGGAGGACAAATAGTTATCAAAATCCGGCCTGACGCTGCGCCGTGGTGGCCGCACATGCTCGCCGGAGTCGTAATTCTACTTCTTTTTTTTTCTCGAGAGAACTTAGAGAGAGAAGGCTTAGAGAGAAGAGGGTGTCTTTTTTTCCTTTATCCTACCGCATATTATCTAAGATTTTACAAACTTATTATAAAATTTACAAATTTAAACTTATTATTTAACGTTTATTTTTAGATAATTTAATGATTCGAATATTTTCACGGAACTCCCTTAGGTGTAATCGAGTGGAAGCCAGTACCACATTACTTGTTTGGTTCGACAAACAAAACGAAGTTTATCAAAAGAATTCCACTTAAGGAAATATTTCAAATTCAATGGTTAAGCATTCATATTCCTGTTTATCTTTAATGGCGCCACAAATGCATTTAATCTAAACATTTTCGACCGTTTATTCATTTATATTATCAGCAATTACGTGTGATTTTACCCTGACCATTTATTCTTTCTTTTTTATTACACAAATATATAATTACATAAAATAATATTTTTGTCATAGAAATTTTATGTGCAGGCACAATTACAAAACCTCACATTATAGCGACTTCTGGATCCATGTATTGGAAACTTCGATCTTATGCTCTTAGACGCATTCAAGGGGTAAATACATTTGAAAAGCTGATCATCTTTACGACGATATAATTATTTATTTAACTTTTATCAAAAAAGGTTAGAAAATTTTGATAAGTAGTGGGTCGCTTCCATCACTGTTTCTTTTGAAGAGGTAGTGGTAACTAACTATTATAACAAAAACCTAATAATCCTGTTTAATTATAATGGTACCAGTTAGGTAAAGCAGAAAAATATATAATATAAGATTAATATGTAAATGGATCACATTTTAATGGGGTTTATATGTCATGAAACTTAATTAAGAAACGTTGATTTGTACTGTACAAGTTACCAAACTTCTCAAAAGTTACAAAAGTGGCTTTCCTTATGAGATTCCATTACCATTTATGTCCAAGATCACGTGTGTTTGGTCCTAATCTAATCTTCCATTATCTTTGACTTCTCAGCTTTTCTATATATATTAGCTCTATCCTAAGCTTAGGACAGTGTAGAGCCTAACAAGATGGAAAACAGGCAAGAAATTCACATCAAAATGGATAACTCAATATCGAGCAACAAAGAGTTAAAAACCGATCTTTCTGATGCTAAACCCATTGTCTTGATGTCTATTCTACGTAGTCTTCACGCAGGTTATTTCAGAATAAGCCTCTCTTTATGCAGCCAAGCTCTACTATGGAAGATAATGACCCAGCCTGATTCACCAAGCATGTCTCATTTACATAGCAAACTCCCATTTATAACGTTCCATCTCCTATGGTACCTAGCACTTTCAACACAAGTCTCACTTTGTGTTTTGTATTCCTTGAAGTGTTTTTTCCTCTTTGACAAGGTGAAAGAAGAGTTCTTACACTATATTGGTGTAAACTATCTTTACGCTCCATCTATTTCATGTCTTCTCTTGCTTCAATCAGCTCCAATGATGAAACCACAAAGCGTATTGTATCAATCACTATTTTGGTTGTTTGTTGTACCAGTCTTGACACTTGACACAAAACTTTATGGCCAGTGGTTCACAACAGAGAAAAGGTTTTTGTCCATGCTGGCTAACCCTGCGAGTCAAGTATCAGTAATCGCGAACCTAGTCGCTGCACGAGGAGCAGCAGAAATGGGTTGGAAAGAGTGTTCTCTATGCATGTTTTCGCTCGGAGTTGTGCATTATTTGGTTATCTTTGTTACACTCTATCAACGCTTACCGGGTGGACACAATTTTCCGACCAAATTACGACCAACTTTCTTCTTGTTCTTTGCTGCACCAGCCATAGCTAGTTTAGCTTGGACCTCCATTAGTGGAACTTTTGATATCTTATCGAAAATGTTGTTCTTCCTTTCGATTTTCATCTTCATTTCCCTGGTAAGTTTACCATATCCATACACACAAACATAGTCATATGGACATGACACTAATCTTTAACTTTTTCAGGTTTGTAGGCCAAATCTTTTCAAGAAAGCAATGAAAAGATTCAATGTGGCGTGGTGGGCTTACTCGTTCCCACTCACTTTTCTTGCGTTAGACTCAGTTAAGTATGCAGAAGAGGTGAAAGATGAGGCTAGTTCTGCTTTGATGCTTATCTTCTCAGTTCTCTCAGTTTTGATATTCCTTGGTGTGATGTTACTGACAGCAGCAAACACCAATAGACTACTTAGACGTGATCTTGTCCTAAATTCTGCTATATGTCCAAAAGACAAGCAAAAGTCATTGCCACTGGAACAAAAACCTGTTGCAGTTTGTTGAGAATATTTGTTCTGAACTTCCAATCCAATGTGTACATTATTGGATTAGCTTGTACGATTTATTAAATTCTCAAAATTGATAATAAAGTTATTCTGCTTAAAGCGCGAAAAGCCCAAATATAAATTAGAGTTAGGCCTCTTGAGGCCCATTTTGAATTTCAAAGGGTTGACCAAATGATTAAAAGCAGATTCATTGTTTTTTTTTTGAATTAACCAGTATTCTAAATGGTTTTTGCCAACCAGACTAATTCGGACTGAAATTCAGGGCATCTAGTATGGACTCGTTACCTCTAACATTAACATGTGACATTAATCACAAGTAGAGCTTGGGTCAGACTCTCTTATCTTATGTTCACAAAAAAACATACAAATGAGTTTGGATCAGAATTCTGATAAGTACTGTTCATGGTTTTCTCTTTTCTCAATACTCTATCATGAAATTGCACTAATTTAATAGTGTATTGAATTGATTAGATAGTCAATTTCTTCAAAGATAATGTTTTTAATTAAAAAAAAAAAGTTAATTTGACATTTAGTGTCTCTCTTCTTTGATGTTTTATTGGTAGCCATTCAAGTTATTGGTGGCTTCAAATTCCCCTGTTTCTATGTATGTATCTATAGCTTCTGCTAATCTGAGTCTCCACGGCGTTTTAAAAAAAAACTCAAATTTCTGATATCTGAATCTGGGTTCTTCAAAAGGGTAAGCCTTTTTCTGATTCAAATCTCATCTTTTGGGACTTTTGCAAGATCAGAGCTTTTGATCTCCAAGAATGTCCTGAGCTGAAGATAGGCTAATTTCTTAGAATTTCATACATTTGTTAGTTTCCTTATGAAGCTTCAGTCTTTGGCTTTAATGGAGTTATTGCTTTTCTCTGTTTGATTGGGTTCAGATTAGGACAATACTTTCACTGATATGGTTCAGACATGTTAGTTGAGTATCCTTGGAGAACTATCAACAAATTCCAAATTCCTTATTGCGATATCACAAGATTCACAACCACACGTTTTAGTCATTTGATTAGTAGCTCTTATGCACCTTCAAGATCAAGAGTTCCTTGGAGCAATGTAAAGTGTTATCGTTCATCTTTCTCTCCAAAACTCCAAACTCATCATCCCAGGAAATGTATGGTTAGTGATTTTTTCTAAGTTACAATCTTTAACATTTCATAAAGCTTCTAATCTTTTATATTCCCATTCAGTTTTGTCGCTCAAGTAACAGATCTGATGATGAGTATCGTTCATCACGCAACATAGCTATAAGTCTTTTAAGACGTTACAGGACTGTGATTGAACGCGGTGAAGACAAAACCTTAAAAGTAGTAACGTTCTTGTCTTTTCTTTTTTTGCTTCCTTCTCTGATTATGTATCATCTATCTTACATTGTTTTATCTTTAAGGAGTTCATTTCAGCTGGCGTGAATGCATATGCGCTGGGTTGTACAAATGAAGATTTGAGAAAAGAACTAATGGCTATGAAAGAATCGGGTTTAAAGATCGAACGAATGGAGAGTTACCACGGAACAATACAGACTAAATCCAAGATTTCTCTGTCTGAGGTTAGTTAGTTAGTTAGTTAGTTAGCTACTACAAACTTATGATAGCATTGGCTAGATAGGCAAAGTACCCAATATCCGATAAAAAAAATATCGATAGGGATGGAAAAAGTACCCGATATCCGATAACCTCAATATACAAACCAAATCTGACATATTCGAAATGCACATCCATGTTATCATTTACGAGTTAAAGTTGTATAGTATCTCAGCTCTATCTCATAAATTTGAACTAGTGGTTTTAAATTGGGCAGGTAGATGAATGCATATTGTGGCTTAGCATTGTATTCATAACTATCTTATGTACACCACAACCAACGGTCGTCAGATGGTCCTCAACTTCTTCAGTTTCCGACGAAACTCTAACCAAGTGGAAAGGCTTTTGCGCTGTTATAGCCAATGCATACTTTATAAGAGGAATGGCATGGTAATATCAATTTTTTTTCATGTGTTATTTAGGTTCTGTTGGTAATGAAAATGTTTGTAATAAGTGTATATATGAAAGTGCTATTATCTGACTATAGGCTGCCGGTTAAGACACTTCAGTTGGAGCAGATGGCAGTAATGGGACAAGCGGAGGAGACATCGGTTGTAGCCAGCCGAATGCGACTGGTCTTTAGCACTCTCGAGGTAGTTAGTCCTCAATGGCCACGAGTTTAATTATGATGCTCTAGTGACTACAATATACAATGTATTCTATTAAGATATCAAATACCGCTTCGGCTTCCACTTCCACTAGAACCAATACCACCACCGCCTCCGTATCCGCCAGTTAAATCATTTGTGTAATCTTTTGGGTCTTTAATCTCTTCAGAATGATTTGCAATTGAGTCAATCAATCTTCGTGGTAGTGAAAACAAGTGATGTGGTCACCCACAAGCTGAGTTTAAGTTTTTTTCTTCAATTTGGAGCTGACAACTTCAAACATGAAGATGAAGAAGTTGGACAAGAACATTGCAGATTTGTTCCCTTGGACATTAAACCAATCCTCGTCGGTTTATTTGTTGTTCATTCTCATTGTATCATGTTAGTTCTGGAACCATTATTTATAACACTGGACCTAGGTTATTTATTACAAAAGAATAATAATCAAAGCAACCTCTGAACCGCTAGATTCTCAAAAGGATACAACCTCAGAGATGGCCAAAGAGAAGAGATGATCAAGGCCTAGCCGTAGGGGAGGGATAAAACGGTGTACCACAAGTGTAAGGGAAGATCTTAAGTTCCTTTTTAGGACGAGGAAAGGTGCAGTCAGGAAGCTTGGTCCACTCCCTAGTAACTGCATTGTAAGTTATCAGACGGCTCATCTGTTTGGACCACAGGGACACAAATATCAGATAACCTTTGCTGCCCACACCTTTCATCCAATAATCCTTTTTGTGAAACTCCGAGGACCATGTGTTTGGCATTCTGTCCACCTCCTTCCACAACAGTGTCATCTTTTGTAATTCCCATATGCAAATCCAGGTGTTACTCAGAAGACCCACCAGCAACAACCGCTTTCCGCACCCAACTAGCATCTGATTGCTCAGGTCTGGTGGGTCTGGTATCATAAACTGCTTCCATTTCCCAGAGACCATTTCGTAGGACAATATTCCTTCTGTTAGCATGAAGTTAACTACGTTGTGGATAGCCACCGGCTGTGAGTTAAAGTTCAGCGATATTGGGAGCTGTATGTTGGACGGTAAAGTCCCTCGTATGGTCCACACATTACTCAGGGAATCAAAGACTTCATACTGTCCTTCACACCCAACACGGTAAAGTCCCTCGTATGGTCCACACATTACTCAGGGAATCAAAGACTTCATACTGTCCTTCACACCCAACACACAAGACCTTATACCCATGACTGGTGGAGTTTCCATTCATAGTCATTCCTATTCCACAACGAGACCGGAACCCAAAGGACCCAGTGGGCAACTCTCTGAAAGCTTTGGTCAACGGGTTGCTCACATAGATATTCTCATAACCAAATCTAAGGAAGCAAACTAGACCTCCTGCAGAAGCCATTGGCAAGTAGATAGTAGTGGGATTATCGGGTGCTGCCGCTGGGATGATCTGATAGTGCCATTTGTTCAAAGAAGGGTCATACACTTGTCCCAAGTTGAAATTTTTGTGGGAGACTGTGTAGAACCACGGGATGGTCTGAGGAAGCTCATTGCAGCATCGGGAGAAACTATCTGAATAAATAAGAGCATTCCATTTAAGGCAAACTGTGCGGAACTTAAAAATTGTAGCAATTGGTAGTCTGGAAATGACAACTTCAAATAGATCTTGGGGAAATTGCTGCCAGATTTTTTGATCCATGCTTCCATTAATGTCATCTTCTTCCGTACATGAACTCCCTTGATTCCTTTCTTTTCGAGATCCCTTTACGGTTTCTAACAATTTAAAGATACAAGGCCTCTTTCCAGCCACCATTTCAGTATCACAACAATCATCAGCAGAAGTTTCCTCATTACCGGGCAAACACCATCTGCCATATCAGGAAAAAAACATCTTACTATATGTAAGGGAAAAGACAAATTATCCCCACTGTTCAAAATCAAATCAATCACATAATACAGCAGTAACTAGCTAAAAAGATAACCCATTATGATCCAAGCACTGGAAACACTATATATCAAACTATCCGGCAAATAAATACACACGACTAGATGGAACGAATAAAGAGAATGTCTCGAGTCAGGATTCAAAGAAAAATATAAACTCCATAGGTACTCATTGCAAGTGGCTGGTGAGTAATATGCATTGAACATGGAACAGTGAACTAGCTCAAGCGAACAGGCACATTTTTATCCAGACCAAACTCAAAGACAACAACCAAAAACATAAATAAATTTCAAATGATGCTCACAAAGATTATCAAAGTAAGAAAGGGACTAAAGCAAATACTTTGCTATTGATCCAATGATGGATTACTGTAATACTTAGCACAAGATTCGACAACAGGACAAAAGCAAGAGGCGAATCATATGAGTTTTTATAAGCTGAGTGGCAAAATAAGATGCCTTCAATATGAACAAATAGGAATAAGTCAATTCATGAATCAATTTTAGCCTCTTCCAGCTGATCTTAAAAGCAAAATACAAAAGGAATCACCAGACCTTCACATATAAGACTGCATTGCATGATTCTAAGGAACAATCAAAATTGTACCATTAGCCCCAATGAAAGGCCCTAACCCGAAAGAGAGATTGGGAGATGTTAACCTGTTCTGATACTGAGGATGGTTAACAACTGAAAACGACAGCGAAGAGGAGCACAGAGTCGTCGACGGAGGCGGAGGAGAGCCGTTGCGTAAGATAAGGTCGTCTTTTTCCATGACCCAACGAGAGAGTTAAGAGAAATCAGTGGCAGAGATTAGAGGGCAGAAATCAAAATGAAGAATTTAGGGTTTCTGAACTTCCCATCAATCTCTCACACACACACTCTCGGTCGTTTATTAAAACAGACCCATTCTGCCTTTTCAGCTAGGGGATTTCAGTACTTATCTCTTTTGCATCATCTTTTGTTTACAATTTTACCAGATTGATTAAAATAAACAGTAGAAAGGTTTCTTTTGAATTTGATCCATTAAAATGTAATTATGTTCGAACTTTTTGTTATAGTTGGCTATTAAAGAGAAGTGTTAAGAGCGTAGATTTGAAGCTGGTCTGGACTCTTGAGGATTTAGCATATTGAATAGTTCTTAGCATGAAATTGGTACATTTAACAAGTATATGTGAAATAGTCTTGGTTTGTAGTATTCAAATGAGTACAACTCTCTAATGTCTTAAAAGAACCAAGTTAAAACTGCGTCCAATTTCTAGATGTAAGAATATTTGAAATTGCACTTTCAGAAACTGTATAGGCTTATATAGCATTTTTGCATGTCAAACAGATTCAATTCCAATGCGACAGATCGGATTTCGTTTAATGAGATCAAGATCCACCTGTATTACAAATGGCAATAACACAATTGTTAGACTTATTACTTCTCAAAGAAGCTGTAGTAGTAGTACAAAAAAGAGCTAAGATATTGTACCTTGTGGCCAAACAGATCGCGGATGTTGTCAATACCATATAGAATCATTGTTGGTCTGTTTGTGAAACAAAAAATTAGCATCAAGCACTTTCGTTTCTAATCAAAAATGTGTCTCTGAAGTGTAATTTCATCTTTTACAGTACCTTTCAAGAGAGAGACCCCATGCAATGACTCGAACATCCTCTGGGAGACCCATCGGTAGTAACATTTCTGGTCTGAACATGCCAGAGTTTCCAATTTCTACCCATTTCCCTAGTCCCTCGTGGTAGCTGGATAATGACAGCAGATACACCAGAGTTTCCAATTTCTACCCATTTCCCTAGTCCCTCGTGGTAGCTGGATAATGACAGCAGATACAACAATATCTTTTAGTGTCTTCTTTTTTTTTGCATTTAAGAGATGATGTTTGTTTGAATTTACCTGAAAATCTCCATGCTTGGTTCGGTGTAAGGGTTGTATGCAGGCTTGAAACGCAGCTTCGACATCCCTGCAAAAGCATTAACGTATTAGCCTTTGTTTTTCTCTTAAGCAACTTTGAAGCATCAAAAGCCGTGCAAGAGGGAGAAGTAATAAAGCATTTACCTAAGCGTGAGAAGAAGTCATGTAATACACCGATGAGATCACCCAATGTCAGACCACGGTCACAGATCAGACCTGAGAAAAAAGAGAATAAATTTTGATAGCAGATTTTGGTGTGTTTTCATTATTTTAACTGTGAAATCCCCCATATGTGACAAATATTTAGCTAGTGCAGTTACCTTCAATCTGATGAAACTCTGCCAGATGGTTTTTTTTTGCATTTAAGAGATGATGTTTGTTTGAATTTACCTGAAAATCTCCATGCTTGGTTCGGTGTAAGGGTTGTATGCAGGCTTGAAACGCAGCTTCGACATCCCTGCAAAAGCATTAACGTATTAGCCTTTGTTTTTCTCTTAAGCAACTTTGAAGCATCAAAAGCCGTGCAAGAGGGAGAAGTAATAAAGCATTTACCTAAGCGTGAGAAGAAGTCATGTAATACACCGATGAGATCACCCAATGTCAGACCACGGTCACAGATCAGACCTGAGAAAAAAGAGAATAAATTTTGATAGCAGATTTTGGTGTGTTTTCATTATTTTAACTGTGAAATCCCCCATATGTGACAAATATTTAGCTAGTGCAGTTACCTTCAATCTGATGAAACTCTGCCAGATGGGTTCGGTCAACAGCCTCGTTTCTGAAGACACGGTCTATAGAAAAGTATTTCTTGGGAGTGAAGGGTTTCTACGCCAAATAACATAATAAAATTATACCACAGAAGTATGTTGAACAGCTTTTGAGATCTGGAAGGTAAGTCAATTTTAGTCAGACCTGTGCAAGTGCATAAAGCATCCTAGATGAGACAGCAGTTGTGTGGGTACGAAGAAGATTTTTGTTTGCTTCTTCTCTTTTCGTTTCTACGCCAAATAACATAATAAAATTATACCACAGAAGTATGTTGAACAGCTTTTGAGATCTGGAAGGTAAGTCAATTTTAGTCAGACCTGTGCAAGTGCATAAAGCATCCTAGATGAGACAGCAGTTGTGTGGGTACGAAGAAGATTTTTGTTTGCTTCTTCTCTTTTCCAATCATAATTATACCTGCACATTGGAAAAGACGATGATGAGGGATTATAAACTAGCTGACTACTATCTGAGGTGGTAATCAGCAAAACAAATTGGTACCCTCTTGATCCATATCCACCAGACTCATGAACTTGTTTCACCCTCTCTACATAGTCTTCCGGCAATTCCCTTGTAGTTGAAGGAGCTACAATAAATAAAATAAAAATCAAATCTTAAAATTCAGAGATAGATAGTCATTGAGCAGCTGGGAAGGATTCTAGGATGAACTCATTGACTGCGCATTCAAACATTGAACCTTTTAGAAAGAAGGTGTCATGTGAGTCACGAGCAGGATGCTGCTGAGGAGTCACGAGCAGGATGCTGCTGAGGCTGGAAGAGTGCATCAAAATTCCAGAAGCTACAGACCATATGAAAAAACGTTAAGGTCAACCAATGAAGAGAAATGAGGTTTCTCTTTTCAATGATGCAAAGCTGAACGTCTCTGAACAAGGTTTCTGATTAACTAGATGGATGTGAAAAGGTCGATAGATTTGCATGAGGTGCTTATGATATTATTGCATCTAATTGATTAAATACCTGCCCTCCACATAGTTGTTTGTTGGCATCTCTTCAAATCTGTGACCACATGAAGCTGAAAATCAATTTCCCTCCATAGCAGAAAAGTTGAGAAATACTAGAAATTTAATAAATGTCTTACCCCATCTGACGAAATATGTCTGTCAACTGCTTTTTCACCTGAAACGCAAGAATTTTAAAAGAATTAACTGGCTATAAATACAATGGTTAGCCGATTTTTCAACAACAGAAGATACCCATCAAGTAAAATATAGTTCAGCGAGAGTTACACAAAACATGCTGAGGTTGAAATAAAGGCATTCAATAACTTGTTATCATTAGAGTACCTTGAGAAGGGGGTGGAGATGCCCAGCATCAACAGGTTGTCCTTTAGCATTGAAGTTATATTCCTTGAATTCTAGCTCTTCCCAGCTGCATGTGAATACCGATTCCCTTTCTTATTTGCACTATACCAACAATATAATTAATAAAATGTAATAATAAAGAATAGTACATACTTGTGTAGATTTTCTCGAGTCAAGTCAGTGGCCAAACTCTTCCGTTTGGGAGCATAATTAGGACCTTTCTTTACAGAATATCCCTTCCAGACCCTAAAGAGAAAGGAGCCAAGCTTTAATAATGTTCTCACTAAAAGAAACAATTTACAAATGAAAGGCGCAGTTATTTACTGTGGTGCTATGAGTTTTCTGGCTTTGAGTAAATTGAGACTTTCTTTGTCAAGTTCCTGAAGGGGAGAAAGATCAACTTAGTCACATGAATTATAATGCTGCATAAGAGTTCTACAAAATCTTTGAAGGAAGATGATAGTGATACGAACCACGCCTTTTTGTGTTTTTAAAAGCAAGTCCTTCACTTTATCTTCAACATGTTGAACCTACAACAAAATGTTTCAGTGCGAATAATGCAGACTAAATAGAAAAAGAAATATGCTACATCTGATAGACTGATACAAGTTTAACTAATTCAAACACGACACCAAGTAGGGAGGGCAGAAACAGGAGAAAAAGCGAATGACAACCCATAACATAAAAATTCTTAGCAGTTAGAACAGAAGCCATGCCATTTAAATACCATAATTAACAAGAATACATTGTATTACCAATGCACAACCAAACATGATCAGTAATACATTGTATTACCTTCCTAGAGACTTCGTTTCCCATAGCCACCCACTTATTTTTTCCAGCTTGCGACCAGCCAATCTTGAAGACTGCAGGACCTAGCTTTTCCTGAAACAGAGTAAATTTACGTAACGTCATTTTAGTATGACATCTAATCCATGATTTTACCAGTCACCATAAAGGAAATAGATGAATCGTGATTCAGAAGATATGTCAATGTTTCCAGAAAAATCACCTGCAGTTCATTTCTCGATATGCTACCTTCAGCAGGAACAGCTAAGAAAAGCTGTACCTCAGGTGACCCTTCCAAAGCATATTTCTTCCCTTCATCTGTCAGCACCCATGATTCCCGTTTAATGTCCTGCCAAAATATTCAAAAAGACAAATTATAATGCTATGTAACGTTAAAATCCAGAGCTTCAATCATGTGATTCATGATCTCATAAGCTAATCACTAAATCCTTCAATCTAAAAGAACTCATTCCCATCAAACAGCATACATACATATCAATGATTCTACTCACTAGTAGTTGAATAGAATGGAGATGTGGTGGTGGTACCTGAGCATCGATGTAACGAGAACCATGTAAGCTCTTGATGACATTAACGACTTCGTTATGGGAAAGACTGTGTTCAGCGGCGAAATCACCGGAATCAGTAATAACTTCGTTGTTTTGCAGAAAACCTAGAATCGCCGCTTCCTCCGCCATTTTCTCCTCTGTTGCTCAAATTTCTCGCGCAGTCCGCTGCCGTAGTTTGCTAGGTTGCACAGAAACGTCACTTGTATGACGTCTCCCGTCGCAGATTCTGCTTGGGGACGGAAACGGCACAAGATACTCCTCGGGAACGTTACTCTGATGTTTCTCCGATGAAATTAGGTCACAAAACACACATTTTATTACTAATTGGGCCTATAATCTGGGTTTTCATTTAATATAATCTGGGTTTTCATTTAATTCAGCCCATATTAAATCAACCCATTTATAATATAGTTTTCTCAAATTGCATTATTTAATTCAACACATGTGCTTGTATCAATATTCTAGGTATAGAACTTAACATTTACCGTTTAAGATTCTGAAGGATTATGATATAATAAGAGTTGCTAATATCGTATTTCCTATAGATACATAACACATAAGACGAGCCTGACATCAATGAGAATGTTATACACGCCATTCACTTAGACATAGTACCATTTCCACTGCTACTACCACTTCCACTACCACTTCCACTTGCACTGCCACTTCCACTAGAACCAACACCACCACCGCCTCCGCCACCTCCTCCACCGCCACCACCTCCACCAGTTACTACAATAGTCATACCAGGGGCACTAACTCCTCCACTTCCACTACCACTACCACTTCCACTTCCACTACTACTACCACCCTCACCACCTCCTCCACCACCTTGACCACCTCCACCACCACCTCCACTTGCCGAATACACACCACCTTGACCACCTCCACCACCACCTCCACTTGCCGAATACACACCACGGCCATCAACACCACCGTTCCCGCTACCATAGCCGGTACCCATACCATAGCCAGTAAAGTTACCACCACCACCACCAGCTCCGGCTCCTCCTCCACCTCCACCGCCGCCTCCAAGCATTACTCCGGGACAATCAGCACGTCCATTCCCATTCCCATTTCCATTTGCATCTCCATGGCCATTTGCACCACCACCACCTTCAACTCTAGCTCCTCCACCACCACCTCCACCACCACCAGCATTACAATTAGACGCAACTTCTAAATATTCAGGCAATCCTTGCCTTGCGCCATTGACACACACAATACCAACAAAAACAACCACAAGCAATTTATTGATTTCCATATTTTTCTTATACATTTCAGCAGTATAGTATCCTTTTTTCTTTTATTGTGATCTTGTGTTCACAACATCTTTAGCTATATATAATGTCACGCACATACATACATACATTTAAATATATATAACTATACGTGTTTGTATTTGTTAATTGTTACATAGAAATGAATAAATGCGAAAGGGATTTGAATTTAATTGGTTACTTGACTTACTTGAATACCATTTGTAAATTTTAATATCTAATGTTCACAATCTGACAGCAGAAGTTTTCATAAGATATATTAGTAACCCTTGTTTTATATAAATTTATATTTTGACCATAGTAAATTTATATATATACTTACATATAGCATGTAGATAGTCCAAAAGCATATGCATCAATATATAGCTTAGATCTCAATTCATATTAGTTAATGCAATCCTTTCGTGTTAAGTAATTTCTTTTTTTCACAACACCGGTGTACACTTGCGTTAGAAAAATAACCTAATTAAATATTTGATAGTCACATAATTAACTCACAATGAAATATAGAAAAGAAATAATTTCAAATGAAAACAAGTTTAGATTTTATAATTTTGTCGATTTTGGCAAAAGGGTGTTTTTTAGAGGGTAGCATTAACTTGACATCTAGGTAAGACTCTTTAGTCATGGGTTAATATATTAACTATTGCATTAAAGTATGTGTTTTTTCTTGTAAGAAATGAATTCATCATATGAGTTTTTTTTTTTTTTTTTGTGTTAAGAAATGAATTCATCATATGAGTTTTTTTTTTTTTTTTTGTGTGTTTGTTTGTCAAACAAATTCATATTAGTTCATAGATGCTAGAGTGTGTGAGAGTAAGATGGGTTAAAGGTTAAAAAAATCTCAAAATATGAAGGTTTAGATGGCTTGGTGGAATGTGTTAAGAAAGTGTTATAGGTCAAACAATGATCAAAATCAAAATGCTCGTGTATTGATCAACATAACATAGGAAGCATCATGTTGACATCTTTGGTTTTATGGCTGACTAGTAGTTGTAATTTAAGTAATGCATTTAAGTATATGTATGTTTCTTGTAAGAAATGAAAATGTATTTCTAATAAATGCATCTGTGTATCTAGTGTGTGTGTGTATATAGAGGCTAAGGTTTGAGAAGAAGAACACAACACAACTCATAACAAACACTCAAATTAATCAAAAATCAAAAGAAGATGAATGCTACAATTAAGTTTGCAGTGGTTCTCGTGATTGGTGTGGTATGTGCCATTGTCACGGCAAGGCCTGTGGAAGAAATATCCAAAGACACAAAATTAGGCATCTCTTCTTCTACAAACAAAGCTACTACCATTGGCATTGGAGCTGAGCTTGGTGAAGTAACCGCATCTACTGGCAGTTCCTCTTTCGGCTCTGGCTTTGCTGATGCTGCCAGTCCTCCCAATAGGGCCACTTCATCCGGAAGTGGTTCCTCAGGTGCCAGCGGATTTGTAAATGCTTCTGGTCCACGTGCAGCAGCTAATTCTCAGAGTGGTTCTAACGCTAATGGCGGTGCTAGAGCTGCTGCGGGTCCGGGTAGTGCTAGTTCAGATGGGTCTGGTAATGGAAACTCCGGCTCCGGTGCGAGTGGTGAAAGAAACGTTGGTTTTTGAATCAAAAGATACTAAATCAAAAAGAAGATTTATTTGGCTAAAGAT
>CM071717.1:49682817-49694274 GCA_036630335.1 Physaria fendleri | reverse complement strand
TTTTTTTTTTTTTTTTTTTTTTTTTTTTTTTTTGTCAACAAATTCATATTATTTAATAGATGCTGTGAGAATAATAGAATTCATATTATTATTATTTTTTATTTTTGTCAACAAATTCATATTATTTAATAGATGCTGTGAGAATAATAGAATTCATATTATTATTATTTTTTACTAGTTAGTTTACCCGCACTACGTGCGGGTATATTTTCAAAAGATTATTCATAATATACAATATACAGTAACATTTGAAAGGTATTCTGGATAGTTGATTTTCACTTTTTAACACTATTATTTAGTTTTACTTTGAACTATGATAGATGTGAAGCTTTTGTTTGGCTGTTGTGGAGTCTTCAGCCTGTTGTCCGGTTATTTAGGCCGTGATTGGACAGGCAGTGTATTGAGCTTTATGCTCATTTACCCAATCACAACTTTTTTAAAAAAGCAGTAAGTTGAGCAGTTATAACCACGAAATGCTCTTGCTTCTCCTGCTCTCTCTACCAGCTTTTACAAGGCAGAAATAATTAGAAAACATTAAAAGAAGTAATTATCCTTTTTAAAAATATTTTATGTTTTATGTTATATGTTAACTTATTTTTCAATTGGATTTTTAGTTTGTATTAATTTACAGTAATTTTATAAATTTATGATTATTATATAAAATCAATGATTGTTATTATTATAATTAATTTATTATTGTTTACAGTAATTTTATAAATTTATGATTATTATATAAAATCAATGATTGTTATTATTATAATTAATTTATTATTGTTATAATATTCAAAACTATATATATTTTAATAATTTCATTATTAAATTTTAAATGCTTTACCAATCAATATATTAATCATGGCTTAAAGCTCTAAGAGCATAATACTTTATTAGCATTATGCTAATGCTTAGCTCTTCCAATCAAAGCCTTACAATATATTAATCATGGCTTAAAGCTCTAAGAGCATAATACTTTATTAGCATTATGCTAATGCTTAGCTCTTCCAATCAAAGCCTTAATTTAATTTTGTAAATAGTAAAATAAATGCAGACTATTCCGACTTTGGTTCGATGGGCAGAGCTTATGTCCAAACCATTCATACTCTTTGTTTGGTAACGCATACAACCATGAAGCCAACAGGCTTTACCATTAGGACTTCTGGGTTTCTATAGATAAATCTAAACCATAAAATAGATGGATTGGTTAAACCCGTCTAAAAAAATATTGAATCCAATGGATTTAGGTAAGATTGGATAGGATCATCCATTTTCCCACTCCTGTTCACAATGATAGTCTTCTGTCTACAATAACATTTTGCTATCTATAATGAAAATTGGAACTAAGAGGTCTTAGACCGTAGCAGAATTCAACTTTGTCCACTTCCGGAAAATTGTCATAAGCAAAAGAGATGTTGATTGGCAAAACATCCCACATATCATACCAATCCACAAACCCTGTTTTTCACCAAATGTAATGAAATATTAAAACATAACATATTAAAAACAAACTTAACCAAATTTCTTTAAGAGAATCAAACATTCACCTTAGCATAAAACTTCAACTTGAAACCACAAAAGGCTGCAACAGGCATTCCTATAAAGTAAAATGTTCCCAAATTTATAACTGTCACTAACCGTTGCCATCCACATCCTCTTGCAACTCCTATACACAATAAAAAATGAAGGAGTGTGAACAAAATCTCATATTTTTTGACCGGTCAACAACTCCTATACACAATAAAAAATGAAGGAGTGTGAACAAAATCTCATATTTTTTGACCGGTCAATGTCAAATTAGTTTTGAGCTCGAAGATCGTAAAAGCTTAACAACAAGTTTAATTTGTGGTGCTTGATTCTAAAGGAAAGAAGATTTGTACCTGATAGAACACCTTGGATTGAATCAAGGGTAATAGAAGCAGCAAGAAAGAATCTCAAGAATCAAGGGTAATAGAAGCAGCAAGAAAGAATCTCAATGATGCAAACTCATCTTTGATCTCATGGCTATTACTAAATAATCCAACCCAAGCATCATGAGCTACAAGTATCACGATCACTACGCCGAGAGCAAGAACTAAGGACAATTTAACAGACACAGAAGTTGCTTTCTTTGCGCCTTTTACATTTCCAGCTCCAAGTTCGTTGGACACACGAGTACTGCAATATTTTCAAATTTTTCCATTTCCATACAAAAAAATAAATTGAAACTATATGATAAGATGAACAAACCTTGCAGCTGCGCTAAGTCCATATGTTATCATGTAGCTAATCGATTCGGTGTTGACGCTGACATATTTATTTATAAGATTATATACAGTGAGCTACTTTGATGTAATGTATATAAGGAAACATTAACTATGGTATAAAAGGAAAGAGACCATATAGCTACCAAAGATGTGGTGATCTCTGGATTTGGCATCAATCCGGCCATGAACACAAGAAGCTCGAATGCCCAATATTCCAAACTGTTGCAACAATATAGCCTCTTATTAACAAATATGTGGGAGAATAAGCCTGTGAAGTAAGTAGTTGTAAGCCTGTGAAGTAAGTAGTTGATAATATGTATTGATCTAACTTACCATACCATAGCAGCAGAAGGGAGACTTAGTTTCAAGTTTAGTACTACATAACTGAATGATTCTAATAATGTGAATCCAGTCCAAGTTTCTTTAAACTTGTCTGAAAACATCACATAAACTACATAACTGAATGATTCTAATAATGTGAATCCAGTCCAAGTTTCTTTAAACTTGTCTGAAAACATCACATAAACTCCGAGAGAAAGGACAGCTATCCACAATGCTATCCACAATGAAATAGATGTAGCTATTGGTGCACCAATGAATCCGAGGCCAGATACATAAACCAAAACGTATGCGGTACCAATATTAATCAATAAGGGAACAAAAGAGAAGAGGACTAGTGGAGTAACGATCGACTGAGTTTGGCAAAATCTCAGAATGTTTTGCAAGAACCCATAAGCAAGTAAACCAGGGGCTTGGTACTTCATATAGAGTTAAGGGAACAAAAGAGAAGAGGACTAGTGGAGTAACGATCGACTGAGTTTGGCAAAATCTCAGAATGTTTTGCAAGAACCCATAAGCAAGTAAACCAGGGGCTTGGTACTTCATATAGAGTGCAGCTTGTTTTGAGATGCTAGGATCTTGTCTGAGAAGTCCAAATATAGGATCTGTGAAGAACCAGAATATGGAGATGAGGATGGTAAATACGAATGAGACGATACAAGATGATTGTAGATGAATCCCGAATCCCCAACATTCTATAGTTTTTTGCACCAAAGCCTTGTCCACACAACGTCTCAAGTGCTCCACTTAACCCTGTCTGAAAATTAAGAGACAATTACTGTTTTTTAAAGAAGAACCTATTCTATAAGCTTATTCTGTTTCACAATATTTCATTTTTCAAACAGTTTCTATTGTTCCATAACATTAATATTTTATTTTTAGAATCAATTAATGGAATGTAGAAAAATAGCTAAATAAATGTTATTAATTTATTTTAGTATATGAAAAATAGCAAAATCTGTGGAACAAAAAGAATATTCACCTACGTTCTAGTTAGAAATAATTTATTACTCAAAAACTTTTTTCCTTTTTTTTCAAAGATCTTTGGATTTTGCCCAAAAGAATAATAATTTTGAGTTAGTTTGATTGAAGTTCAAAATTTATAACAGACAAGCAACAAAGTCAAACAGTTCTATAGAAATGCACGGATAAATTCGAGTCTATAATTTATTTATATATGGATACAATTTGTGGAGTAAAAAAGGCGAGATTGTAGAAAAACAAACAAACGAGATGTTGAAAACAAAAACATGAGGAATAAGGATATAGTGTTACCATGAAGGCGTAACCGGTGACAGTAGCCCAAGAATTAGCGAGAGTGGCACCAGCAAGCTCGAGTCGGCCGAGATGAGAAGCAAACATTACAGAGCTCATAGGAATACAATAATAGAACAGATTTGTGAATATCATTGGCAAAGAGTAAATCATTTGTGTCTTTGCTTCTTGTGAATATCATTGGCAAAGAGTAAATCATTTGTGTCTTTGCTTCTTCCACGTCTATCATTTTTTGAACATATTTTAATGGTTTTCCTCTTCCTCTATCATCTTCTCCGTTACCTTCATGGCCATCCATTTTTGAGAGCTGTATAATATTGTGTGTGTTTTATTTATTGTGAAGATTACAATATATACAAGAGACGACAATGATATAAAAGGAAAGGTAATATTGCAAATGATTATTAATCGATTGTGAAGATCACATTTCCATTTCGATTGTGTGTATTGACACTAACCGTAGTCAAGATACTTAATCAGAGTTAAGATGACTCATATAAAAGGACAAATACTTAAGAACCGTTTGCACCTGAAAGTAACAAACCTTATCCCTTAGCTTCATAACCTATTAACCTCACCACACGCCTCTCCTTTTACCCTGTGGTGACTTATCGATAAGTTACTGCAGTAACTTTGATCATTTGAAGTATTATATTACCTTATGTAGTCACTATAATAACAACAAGGAAAGGTAATATTAGAAATGATTATGTCAAGGGATCACGAAGTTAATGTGATAGGTTGAATCAAGGAAGTGAATATTCCAATATCTTCTACATCATCAACATAGGATAGCCGTCGTATCTTCAAAGAATTTGATTTTGGTAAGGAGTAAAAGAAGATCAGTGTTTTTTTAAGAACTAAATAAGGATGAAATTGAGATACGAGGACAAAAATAATAAAGGTGCACAAAAAGAATTATTTATTAAATATACTAACAAAACTAAACATATTAACGCACTAATTAAGACAATCACTCATTACATTAATGAATTATATATTAGTAAATGGAGACTCAATAACAGGTGCACAAAACCAGAACTGAAGCCAAAATTAGTGTTTAGATTTTAGTTGCATTATATTATTGGGTGAAAAGTTTACAGCACAAAGTTTGAAACATATCCGACACCATTTCTATATTTCTAGATATCGGTCTGGATCCACCCAAATATATTTTAATGACCTCTAAATTTTTAATTTTACAAATAATGGTTTTAGTCTCTATAGAACGCTTAGTGCGTTTAGATAGTATGTAAAATTTGGTTTTAATTTTATCTAGAAATAATCTAGTTACTATTAAACCAAATAGATTTAATTTTCGTAAAGGTTTAAATGATTTTGCTTTTGTAAGTTTACTATTAAAATTATTTAATCATTTAAATTTTATGATTGACGAATTATTAAATTATAAATAATTATAATTATTTTTTTTGTCAACAAATAAATTATAATTATAAAACTAATTATAATATATACAGTAGCTATTTTTTGATAAATAGTAAACATTTTATGAAAATGAAATTTTGAGAGAGTCACAAAGTGAATTATAAACCGAATAATTAAATTTTTATGAAAAACGAAATTTTGAGAGATTTACAAAGTGAATCATAAACCGAATAATTGAATTTATGTCAAATAAATTTCAAAAATAGAGAAATAATGAATGATAGAGAGTTATGATTCGCTTTATAAATATATCTTTTACATAAACTCAATTATAATATATTTATAAAGCGAATCATAATTTCCGATCATTCATCATCTTTATTTTTTTTTTAAATATATTTTTGACATAAATTCAATTACTCGGTTTATATCTCTTTGTACATCTATTAAATTTTTATTTCCATAAAAATCCAATTATTACTTTATAATTTATTTTGTAAATCTTTTGAAATTTTATTTTCATAAACTGTCTACTATTTGTTATAAAAAAAACACTACTGGTACATATTATAGTTGGTTTTATAATTTATTTGTAATTTAATAATTTGTTGATTATAAATTACGATTTAAATGATTAAATAATTTTCATAGGAAATTACAACAAAAATTGAATTGATTTAGTTTATTGATAACCACATTATTTTTAGATAAAATCAGAACCAAATTTAGACCATTATTTTTAAAATTAGGGAGTTGTAGGCCATTAAAATATTTTTGCCGGCTCATTTTTATTAGAGGCCTTGAAAATACCCAAATTTTCCTTTCAGTGGCTCAACTAAATATTTCAAAATATAAGAAGTTTCGTTTTCACTTTCATATATGTGTATGTTTAATGAACTAAATATTAGAAATCATTTCTATCTTGTAGTATAATTTTTTAAGTGGCTAAATCATTCCATTTTTTTTGTGTAATAACATTTAAAATACAAAATTAATATAGCGCGTGTGTTTAACCAAAGCACATTATACTGAAACATGGTTAATGCATATAACCCATGAAGCCAATAGATTTTACCATTTTGATTTTGTATTGGTAAATCTCAATCATGTAATAGAAAAATAGATGGATTAGTTAAAGCCATCTAACAAAATTGAACCCAATGGATTTAAGTCAGGCATTTTGACACTCCTATGAACAATAACATTTTGCTATCTACAATAAGAGAGGTATCAGACCGTAGCAGCATTGAGCTTTGTCCACTTCCGAAAAATCGTCAAAAGCAAGAGAGATGAAGACTGGCAAAACATCCCACATATCAGACCAATCCATAAACCCTGTTTATAAAAAGAAAAGAGAATCAAAATAATGACTCAAACAAAATTTTCCAAAACAAAATTCTTAAGAGAATGAAACATTCACCTTAGCATAAAACTTCAACTTGAAACCACAAAAGGCTGCAATAGGCATTCCTATAAAGTAAAATGATCCCAAATTTATAATTGTGGCTAAACACTGCCATCCACATCCTCTTGCAACTCCTGTTAATAAATTTTCAAAATGCATCTTTCCGCGTTTTGATGATACAAAGAAAAAAAAAATCAAACATCATTTACCTGATAGAACACCTTGAATTGAATCAAGAGTTAGAGAAGCAGCAAGAAAAAATCTCAATGATGCAAAGTCCTCTTTAATCACATGACTATTGGTGAATAACCCAACCCAACCATCATGTCCTATAAGTATAGCAACCTCTACGCCAAGAGTGAGAACTATAGACAACTTAACCGATACATATGTCGCTTTCTTTGCGCTTTTTACATTTCCTGCTCCAAGTTCGTTGGACACACGGGTACTGCATTATTTTCAATTTTCACATTTCCATAAAAGTTATATATATATTGAAACCATATGAAAAGATGAACAAACCTTGCAGCTGCGCTAAGTCCGGATATTAGCATGAAACTAATCGTTTCCGTATTGACGCTGAAATATTTATTTTATAGGATTACACGCAGTAACCTACTTTGATGAATATATAAAATAAAACAATAACTATGTTATAAAAAAAGTTACCATATAGCTACCAAAGATGTGGTGATCTCTGGATTTGGCATCAAGCCGGCCATGAACACTAGAAGCTCGAACGCCCAATATTCCAAACTGTTGCAACAATATAGTCTCTTTCTTAAGCTTGAACAATAAGTCTACTATTTGGTCTAACACAAACCACTAGGCTAGATATAAATAGTCATGAACTTACCATACCATAGCAGCAGACGGGAGACTTAATGTCAAGTTTAGTACTACATAACGAAATGATTCCAATAGCGTGAATCCAGTCCAAGTTTCCTTAAACTTGTCTGAAAGCATCACATAAGCTCCGAGAGAAAGGACAGCTATCCACAATGAAATAGATGTAGCTATTGGTGCACCAAAAGCTCCGAGAGAAAGGACAGCTATCCACAATGAAATAGATGTAGCTATTGGTGCACCAATGAATCCCAGACCACATAAATAAACTAGAAGATATGTGGTACCAATATTAATCACCAAGGGAACAAAAGAGAAGATGACTAGTGGAGTCACTATGGATTGAGTTTGGCAAAATCTCAGAATGTTTTGTAAGAACCCATAAGCAAATAAGCCAGGAGGTAAGTACTTCATATACAGTGCAGCTTGTTTTGAGATGCTAGGATCTTGTCTAATATGTAAGAAAAATGGCTCCGTGAAAAACCATAAAATGGTAATGAGGATGGTGAATACTAATGAGACAATGCAAGATGATTGTAGATGAACCCCCAACATCCTATAGTTTTCTGCACCAAAGCCTTGTCCACATAATGTCTCAAGTGCTCCACTTAACCCTATCTGAAAATTAAAAGCAAAAAATGTCTGCTTATACAAGAACTCATTTGATGCAGATAAAACTTACTCCGTCCTTTCCACAATTTTGATTTTTAACATTTTTTTTTGGTTCCAATATTTGATTTTCAGATTCAATAAACATAGTTTATTTTTGTTTTCTTTTTTACAAGTGGCCAATAACCCCAATCTCGTTGAGATTAAAGATTGATTCTCCGACCCTAGATTCTAATGTTCATAAAATGAGATATTTTACCTATTAGACTATCAAATTTTAGTTTAAAATCAACTCTTTATCTTTTTTTTTTTTGTCAATTCATTATTTTTGTTTTTATTTTTTTAGCAAGATGTGAATTCATTATTATTATTATTATCATTTCAACAAAATGAAAAAATGATGATTTTAAATAATGGTGAAATTATGTCAATATATACACAAAAACAACTTGAATGGCTTTTATTTTATTTTATATTTTTAAAATGATTATTTTAAATAATTGATTTTGTTTTTTTGGTTAACAATTGATTTTGTTATAAATCAGTCGTTCAAAAAAAAAATCTAGTTGATTCTGATTATAGAGTCCTAAAAGTCCTAAATATAAAAGATTAGTTAATGTTATAATTATCGGATTTTTTAAGAATAATTTGTATAACAAAATAGCTAGAATAAAAGTCATTAAATCTTTCTTTAACATGTGAAAGAAAGATTTAATGACTTTTATTTGTGAAACAAAAAAAAATTCCCCTTACGTTAAAGTTAGAAACAATTTAGTCAAAACTCATTTGCAATAGCCAAAAACTTGTTTTTTTCTAACAAAAAAAAAAATCATTGGGTTGACCAAAAAATAATGGGTCTATTACGATTAATGAACATTTTTTTAACAATAATCATTTCGGTTTATATTGACCACTGACCACGCAAAAATACTATTTTGTTCTCATCCATAATTTTGAGTGAATGATTACTCTAATAATTGTTTTGTTAACCATGTTTAATCATTGTTTTTGGGTCCGCAATTTTGGATCGCCAATTACTCTGATAATCAGAGGTTTCTTTTGTAATTTCGTTTCACAAAACAACAAAAATGGTAACCATTAACCAGAGATTATTTCTCATCAAGTTTGACAAAAAATGTATATTTACCATAATTACCTCAAAAATAATCTGCGATCTAAACCAATCTGCGATTTGGTTTAGATCGAAGTTCACAATTTATAACAGACCAGCAACAAAGTCAAACAAATCTAGAGAAAAGCATGGATGAAACTGAGTCTATAATTTATTTATATATGGATAGAATTTGAGTCTAGAATCGTGAAATCAAAAAAAAATATATATATATATATAGTTAATAGAAAAAAAAACAAAGATGTTGAACAAAAAAAACTTAGAGGAATAAGGAAACAATGGTACCATGAAGGAATAACCAGTAACAGTAGCCCAAGAACTAGCGAGAGTGGCACCAGCAAGCTCGAGTCGGCCAAGATGAGAAGCAAACATCACAGAGCTCATAGGGATACAATAATAGAAAACATTTGTGAATATCATTGGCAAAGAGTAAATCATTTGTGTCTTTGCTTCTTCCATGTCTATCATCTTTTGAACATATTTTGATGATTTTTCTCTTCCTCCTCTATCATCATCTTCTCTTTTACCTTCATGGTCATCCATCAACGTAGGATCAGCCATTGTATCTTCTTAGTGATTTTTGTTTTTTTTTGAAGAACTAATTAAGGCTCAAATGGAGAGAGCTTTAATGGGATGTGTTTGAAGGAGCTGTCTATGTCTGAGAAGATGCCAACCAATTGCGCCTCTCACGAGGGAAAAAAATAATAAAGGTACGCAAATAAACATTTTTTTTAATTAAATTATTATTAACATAAAACTAAACATATTAGCGCAACAATTAAGACACATTATCTGATTACATTATTGAAAATTGACTTTTGAACAAAAAAAATAAGGAAAAGAAAGACCATTAGTATTTCCCCATCTACAATTAAAAAAAAAAAAAAAAAGCGAGATTAAAGCGAAACAATTAAAAAAAAAAAAAAAAAGCGAGATTAAAGCGAAGATTAGTGTTTGGTATTAGTTGAATTATATTAATTAAAAAAAAAAAAAAAAAAGCGAGATTAAAGCGAAGATTAGTGTTTGGTATTAGTTGAATTATATTATACATCCTGTTTTGGTTTTCTTTTAATTGTCGTTATCGATTTGTTTAATATATCTATTGTTTATAAATTATGAATCAAGTTGTAATAGAAAAATTCTTCTAAGATAAAAATTATACTGTATATTTCTTATAAAGTTTGGAATCGGGTGTATATACTATTAGATTTCCAACCAGATTCTCCTAAACTTTTGCCTCTTCACTACAATTCATAAAAAAATTTTGTAATCATTTTAGTACAATATTTTTACTAATCGCTTCAAATTTCTCTCTACATAAATAAATCTGTTTAATTAAACATAAGAAAATAAATTTTTAGATAAATTTAATTGTTTATTTATTTCAAATTTTGATCGGTTTTGCAACCGATAAAAACGGTGAACCTCTTCCGTACACTTGTCTGTCATACTTATTTACAAAATCGGATCAGAATTTGGAATAATTAAGCGTTTAAATCAGTCTAAAATTCTAATGGTTAATCGGGTTTGTTTATGTAGAGGAAACATTGTCGTACGTACATACAGCCAAGGGTGTTCATATGAATCCTTAAAATTTTATAAAATGTTAATTTATGTAAAAATTTTATAAAATGTTAATTTATGTAAAGATTTTATTAATAACTTTAGTGTAATGGTAAGTAATGCACCATTATTCATTAGACCCTCGATGGTTCAAATCCCTTATTAACCAAATTTTATGAATTATGCACCTTTTAAAATTTTTTCTTTAGGTCCGTCATTGAGGGAAAATTTATTTATAGACTGTAATGAAAAAAAAGTTTGGTTGGAAGTCCAATAATATAAAAACAGCCCTTACATTAAATATTAGTTTGGCCAAAAAGGTTACATAATCCAAAATCGACGTGAGGGTAAGACTTTGGGTACTGATCCTTAATGTAAGTATCATAGTGCAGATAGTTGTCACTTTTAGAAACCTGCACACATGAGAAGAGGAGAAAAATGATAACTAACTATTGATGTTTTCGTCTGTTTTAGTACTTGATTTATCAATTATAAACATCACAATATTCTAGAAAATACATTACGGACAAAATACAGATTTCTCTCTGGCACATTCTCCAAGGAGTTCAGATCTGAGTTTCCACCACCATCCTCCGTTCTTGGGCGGCGTCCTCCGTCGCCGGCGTCGCCCCGGGTCGTCGTTACTGTTCATCTTCTTCATCTCC
>CM071717.1:49610286-49622477 GCA_036630335.1 Physaria fendleri | reverse complement strand
TGAAACGACAAACATGACTGAGATAAATGTTAAAATAATTGTCGGCAAATATTTCCAAAATCTTGATAAATTTTGTAATTTCTTGTCAGCCTTTTTGTTTTGTTTTGGTTAAATTTTTGTCATCCTTACCATATTCCATATAATATAATGAGAAAACATTTACTAATTATTTTAGGAAAACAGGAAAATTGAGATACGGCCATACCGCAAGGTCTATGGCCAACCAGGCTGGGTTGTGTCATTTGGGGTTATAACTCCAAAGTTCAAAGACAGTGCCATTATTAGGGGCCTTTTTTTTTCTCATTTTTGTTGCCCCTGTTAAAACTTTTGATATAACCATTCTAAAGCCATCTCTACTAGACTACTTCTCATCCTAGTATGGGTCGGGTGGGCGCTTGTCTTCCCGCCTCCATCACTTTCTCGGCGTGAAGCCGCGACACCACAATAATCCACCCCAACACGCGAGCTTCTGTTACTTTCTGTTGCTCCCTTCAGGTCATGTAATCACCTCTACCATCTCGTTGGCCTACACCATAACGGCAAAGAACAATCAGTCCGTCAGTGTTGGTGGAAGAATTGGCACTGTGATAACGCAACTAAAGCAATCGCTTTAGACTAAGACTATATAAAAATTTTGGGACCCCTAAACTTTGAAAATCTTAGTGTAGTAGTGGTCTTTAGACTAAGACTATATAAAAATTTTGGGACCCCTAAACTTTGAAAATCTTAGTGTAGTAGTGGTAGAGTGGTTAGTTAATGTATGTGAAGTGGGCAACACTCTAACAACTCCTTTTCAGTTAAAGTGTTTTTCTTTACATTTTTTTTTTTAAAAAAAACTTAACCACATCTAATTAACGTTTATATTTAGAAATTTTATATTTATGAATTAATTGAATTAAAAGAAATTGCAACATATATTGCATATATTCATGGGACTATTAACACGGTCGATTTTGTAATAATTATTGGATTCCGGCTTATGCAATAAATCATTGAAAATATATTGTATTGAAGACTCGGCGCAAGTGTAGCAAATAAACTAGCGTAAAACTTATGGGCATCTCTATTGGGAGCATCTCTATTGAGAGTACCTAAGCAAGGTTTTTCAAAAAATTTTAATGATAAAAAATAAAAAGGGAAAAGATAAATAAGGATTGGTCTCAAAAGATAATTTTAAGAATTTTTAGAGATACTGGTGTTCAAAGTGTCATCTTTTTATTGGTTTAAAAATTTTAATTAATATTTGATTTAATTAATGAATTTAATTTTCTTATAATAATATATATATATTTTTTGTTTTAGAAAGCGTACTGATTCGATGCCATCCATTCCATTGCCCATAAAAGTCCTTCGAATTCCGCATGAAGGGGGGATTCGCTACGTCTAATAGCTCGTGCCCCCATGCGTATAGTATTAGAAGTCCCTATGTAACATAACCAACGCAGACCCATCAGAGAGTCTGAATTTTTCCAAGAACTGGATGGACATATTCATTTCATTAATAGTAAATCTTATATTCTTTTTTACAATAGAGAGTAAATTAAATTCTCCCAAATCTTTAAAACAAGTTTAATATGGGGGTAAGCATAAACCTTTAAGTTATACTCCATTGATCACAAATAAGTATCGTTTTATTGTTTTCACATATATTAAGAAATTTGTTAATTTGATATGAATTTCCTTATTAACTAAACATATTTTAATTATTTTATCAATCACTTAAAAATCCTTAGCATTTTACCCAATAAAATTACGAATACTTATTTTATAGACTTCAATTTTCAAGGAAAATTGAAATAATTATTAAAAAAGTTCGTGAAATGACACTTAATTTAATAAAGTAAAATACTCTATAACAAGATTTATTGATGAGGAAGTATTTTGTTTTTCAATGGTGTGGAAATAGACAGATTCTCAAACCGAACTTTCTAAAGAAAACAAAAAGTTTTTATGTACACTGTTTTTGTATTATTCAGACTAGACTTTTTTTTCTTATGGTAAACGGTCTTCGAGATAGACTAGTCTTTATCAAAAATTGAACAATTTAGACATTTTTTTGTATGGTCGACAATTAATACTCCATTGGAAATGTATTTACTAGAACACGACGTTTGCTACTTGCTGGTCTTCATCATTAAGCCCAGGATTAATTGGCTGATTCCTTCATTAAAAAAAAGGGGAAATTAAAATATAATGACATCCACTTGTCCACTTGCTGTAAATGGAAGAAAATAAACAACAAAAAAATGGATGAATTCTAAATAAAAGTTATAATTGGATTATATTAATAAATCAGAGATATTAAAAAATAAATAAAGGTGAACCGTATATTTAAATATTAATGTAAATTTTCGTAAATTAATAGATAAGAGATATTATTTTAATCCAGCCGTCGGATCATCTCTACGATGTTTATACTCGGTCAGAATCAAATAGAACGGTCATCGATGTTTATACCCCCATAAGGTTCTTCTTCCAAAGTAAAAAGAAAATCTCAATCCCACAAATAAAGATCATATCTATAAAAGAAAATATCATATCTAATTTTTTTAATTAAAAATAAATAATATCTTCAAATATTAATGCAAATATTTTTAAATTAAAATTTCAGAGATATTATCAGTTGTTATTTCAATGATTTACATAATCTTCGTCAATTAACCGTTCATATATATCTCTGATTCTCCTAAAAATATTATCAATCAAGTATATACCATCATGTATTCAAAAGAAAATGACTTGTTTTATTATCAATCAAGTATATACCATCATGTATTCAAAAGAAAATGACTTGTTTTCTTTTTTTAAAAAAAAAAAAAAAATCTTTTTGATGAGATTAATCAGTTCCAAAAAATTTATACATCGTTGATTTGTCCCCTTTTTTTTTATTTTTTAAGAAAAAAAGAATTGTGTCTGCCCTACTGTCATCCTCACCCTCCACTCATAAAAATCCTTTGCTACAAATAATAATAATGTAATCAAGTCCTTACAAAACTGCCAGTGATGACATTTGCGTTGACCTTTTGTCCTTAAACCAACAAAAAACAGTGAGAAAAACAAAGAGAAACGCTTTGAATCCCCTCAAGAACACATGAATTCCTCTTCTTCTACTCCTTCTCCTTCACGTTTTCTTGATTTGGGATCTGCCATCGGACAAAAAGAAGTGAAGGGAATCCTGGTCTTGTTTCTCGGTTTAGCTGCTCTTCTAATCTACAAAACAGCTTATCTTCCTCATCGAGATCTCCATGTTGACAATCTCATCTCTTCTCTTCCTTTGCTCAATCACACACAAACTGTAAGTTATATTAGTTACCACTATGCATTAATCTTTGTTCTGTCTGAAATTGGCTTTAAAACAGTTTCTTGGTTCTTTCAGAGATTAAGTTTTAGGGAAGTTCTTGAAAATGCGTTGATAGAGAACCATTGCTACAAATAATAATAATGTAATCAAGTCCTTACAAAACTGCCAGTGATGACATTTGCGTTGACCTTTTGTCCTTAAACCAACAAAAAACAGTGAGAAAAACAAAGAGAAACGCTTTGAATCCCCTCAAGAACACATGAATTCCTCTTCTTCTACTCCTTCTCCTTCACGTTTTCTTGATTTGGGATCTGCCATCGGACAAAAAGAAGTGAAGGGAATCCTGGTCTTGTTTCTCGGTTTAGCTGCTCTTCTAATCTACAAAACAGCTTATCTTCCTCATCGAGATCTCCATGTTGACAATCTCATCTCTTCTCTTCCTTTGCTCAATCACACACAAACTGTAAGTTATATTAGTTACCACTATGCATTAATCTTTGTTCTGTCTGAAATTGGCTTTAAAACAGTTTCTTGGTTCTTTCAGAGATTAAGTTTTAGGGAAGTTCTTGAAAATGCGTTGATAGAGAACCAAACAGTAAAACAGTTTCTTGGTTCTTTCAGAGATTAAGTTTTAGGGAAGTTCTTGAAAATGCGTTGATAGAGAACCAAACAGTAATTGTAACTACATTGAACAAAGCATGGGCAGAACCAAACTCTATGTTCGATCTATTCCTTACAAGCTTTCATATCGGACAAGGAACAAAGAAGCTACTTCAACATTTAGTTGTTGTTTGCTTGGATTCTACGGCATTCCATCGCTGTTCACACCTTCACCCTAATTGCTACTATTTAGAAACCACAGGAACTGATTTCTCCGGTGAAAAACTCTTTGCTACTCCTGATTACCTCAAAATGATGTGGCGAAGAATCGAGCTTCTCACACATGTTCTTGAAATGGGTTATAACTTCATCTTCACGGTACTCTTCTTCATCTTCTATCTCAGTTTCTTTCCCTTTTTAGCAATTCTTTTGAATGATCAAGAACTGATGCTTAGAAGTTAGAAGATGAGCACGTGACCCGTAACAAAATTTACATATATAAATATTTAGAAATTATAGAAAAAGAAGTCACACACCTAACGTTATGTTCACCAAACCAACCCATGATGGTCCCTTAATTGAAAGTTACCAGACTACCCCTACAACTTCAGACAGCCATAACTATCAAACTACAGTGATTCACGAGAAATAAAGGGCAGATTCCGAAATAGGACAGCAAGAACTATCACATAGCGGAAGATTACGCAGATCAAAGATCGCCAGATTTTCCAACGGAAATTTGAGAGGCGCATGTAGGCGCGTGCGGTGGCAAGATTAAATGATTCAGGCAGCGTTGGATTCGCCTCAAAGAGATCTACAGTTTGATATATCGCACGCTGAAAACGGAGATTGTATGAAGAAGTTACGATCAAAACACTGTAACTGGGAAAACTCACCTCAATTTCTCCGGCGACTTGCGGCGGTTCTGACGATGACAGGGACTGTAGCGGCGGCGGTGAGTCAGAATTTCGACAGAGCTTCGATGGGAATCGAGTGTGTGAAGAAAAAGGAGCTTTGCCTCTCCTTTTATAGACTCCGAGAAGAGGAGGTGCCCTAGTGTTTAGTGATTGGGCCTCAATTTTGCGCGGGCTTGGACTGGGATCTTACAATTTGAAAGGCAAAAAATGAGTTTGTTTTTCAAATAGCTACAACAACTGCAGAACATATCAAGGCAAAAGAACATTCAGATGCAAACGAGTGGTATAAAGTTAACAAGTCTTTATCTTTGCCACGATCTAATATCACACCAGCTCGTGAAGAAAGATGGATAGCTCCACACAATTCCTTTCTCAAGATTAATGTTGATGCGACATGGCAAGACTTAAAAATGTAAGTGGCATAGCGTGTATTTTGAGAGATCACACAGCTAGAGTACGATTATATGGAGTTAAGAGTTTTCCATGTCTGTTATCAACGTTAGAATCAAAAGCAACAACTTTAATGTGGGCAGTAAACTGTATATGGAATATGGGGTATGAGAAGATAATATTTGAGTCTGATTCTTCAAACCTCATTGCTGCCTTGGAATCCCCAGATGATTGGCCGAGGCTTGCGTCCTTCACGACGGAGATCCAGGGCATCATCTCTAGAAAATCCTGGCAGGTTTAATTTCAACACATTAGTCGAGCAAGGAACAAAGCAGCGGATATTTGGCGAAGCAATCACTTCTGTCTCCGCTTTATTTTAGTTTTATTGATAATTTTATTCATATTTGGCTTCAGCCTTCTGGAATTTGATTTCTAAATGATTTTGGTTATAATAAAGATTCAATCGACAAAGGAAAAAATTAAAAGTGACGGATGTAGAAATCAGTTTCTAAGAAGTTCTTAAAATCCTTAAATAAGGTTGTTTCTCACTCTCTTTCATTCTTTTTTTTATTATTAAATTTTTTTGAGGGACTTTCTTAGAACCCTCAATGGAGATATTCTTAGGCCTCAAAATATAACACAGTTTTGATAATTTTTTAAAAATGTAATTTTAGTGTAGTGGTTTTAAAAGCCAGATATTCTTGCAGATCTTAATCTTCTATATTGCTTGATAAATTTTGTAACTTAATCAATCTTCTTTAGGCCACGAAAACCACATACCGGGCCAGATAAAGAGGCAAACTTAAGTCTGTGGCGAAAATTAGACTTTCAAGCCAATTTGCACAATAAAAATAAGACTCATTCTACGTGCTCCACTTTAGATTCTAAAACCCAACACCAATCAAATAGAAGTAGGCCATAACCATAAGGGCCCAAGACATTGCACACAATAGTCATTTAGAGAAAGTGTACCAAAGCAGCCGCAGTCCAAAACACTCAAGAATCCTACCAAAGTACTCCTTTCGTTTGGATAATGTACTTATAAATTAAGTGGTATCAAACTAGCTGATCATTTAGCTAATAAATTTCTAGTTTCAATGAATAAGAGATATAGGTGATCAGATTTGATATCATTCTGATATGATTATAATAAGGGTAGGATACAATATTATATGATTACGATATATTCGATATTTTATATTTATTATATCCTTTCATATAATATGCACGTTATGCTATTGAAAAAAATAATCTATTCTACAATGTAAAAGATTTAGGAAAACACTAAGAGAGGCATAAGCCATTCTGGGTTCTCTCATATAGATCGAAGAATGAATGAAGTAGCGCGGATGGTTTAGCGAAGTTTGCTTTATCATGTCCTTTAGTTAATACAATGTTTAACTTTGTCATATTAAACAATCCTACAAACTATTTGTATAACATTTTATAACAAGATTATGTAATTTGATGTTGAAAAAAAAAAATTATTGGTTTTAGAAATATTAATGAAGTATATTATAATGTTAATATAATCAAAAATTAAGCATTAATTATTTTAAAAATTTTGTGAAACCTGTGAAATCCGAAAAAAGAAACAGATGTTGTAACATTTTTTTTTTTAATTAAATAAACTAGAATGATATACTATTTCCCGATGGTTGTATACTTTGAAATGTTCAACTTAATTGAATTTTGTCCTATACATTTATATGAAATTAAACAATTCAATCCGAATGTTTTCTTGCAGACAATAATTCAATCTGAATCTAAAGTCCTCTGCAAAAGAAAATCTATTACCTTGATTTTTGTATAAAAAGCTAATTCAGAGAGTCAGAGCTATCTCTTTCGCATAAAGTCATACAAAAGGCCTGAAATGGGATCCACTTATGTTTTTGTCGGCCCAAAAATCTTTCACCCGTTCTCTACATATCCTTTTATATTTTGGTTAAAATGGTTCTAGCCAGAAATCAGATTGACTCGTATGACATTTCTTATTTTTTGGCCAACTAGTTTGACACTATTTAGTTATCTAAACCAGTCGATATGGTTTGAACCTGTCTGTAAACCGATTAGACTTGTTGAGTGTATCATATTAGGGGCTTTGTGTGTATATCATGAGTAATAAGTTTATTTCCTCTGTAGTGGCTCGTATTTTCATGTGATGTAATTAAAAACACTTATGTCAAGTACTAGTCAAAACTAAATTTTTTTTAAAAAAAAAAAAAGCAAGACTAGGAAACTAGGGTTCGGCGAATTTGTCTCGTGTCACTAACAAGCATGCATCGGCTTTACACGGATTCCCATTTTTTTTTAAATATTCAAATCACCGTTATATTTGGTTAGTTATGTTTTCTCTTGGTCGGCCTACCTATTTGGTTAGTTTAAGAAACAAAAATTGATGTTATTCACCTGCTATATACCAAGGCAAATATGCACATTGGACGTAAGTCAAGTTTTCCATAGTTAATTAGTAGAAGAAAATGGTTAACCAAATCGCATTAATCTAATGAACTAATTGTTTCACCCTGGTCATTGTGGGTTCAGATAACCAAATAGTACGAAACTGTAGAAGTAATCAAGAGAAATTTCATAATCTTCGTCATCCAAAATAGTTCTTAGTAAGCTTAAGAACTGGAATCAAATCAAAACATTTTAGTCATCGGAAATATTCAGATGAAAATTAAACTCCAAAAACAAATTAGATCTATACCAATTTTTTAGTATTTATATGGATCTTATTAAACTCTGTGAAAAGTAGACTCGAATTTTTCTAAATTGAGAAAACGACTTATTTACCCACGAACTATCGCAATATCATCATATTTTCTAAAGAAATATTGTTTTCTTTTTATATCCCTATGAAATCAAAGTTGTATACTTATTTGCCCACAAAATTAAAAGTTCGATACCTCGTCGCCCATAACCTTTGATTTCTAAAGATTTCCCATAACCTTTGATTTCTAAAGATTTAAATAGTTGATAAAGTATGGGCAACGAGTTATCGAACTTTCAATTTCTTGGGCAAATAAATCTGCAACTTTTGTTTTATGGACAAATAAATTTGCAACTTTCATTTCATGGACAAATAAGTCCGCAATTTAGATTTTATGGGGATATAGAAAAATAGCAATACTTTGTGGAGAAATATCATAATATCGTGATAGTTCGTGGGTAAATTGGCCGTTTTCCCAAAAATAATAATTATTTACGGAAAAAAAAAGAAAATTGTCAAAAAAAAAAAATGTCCAACTTTAAAAAAAAAAAAAAAACTCATTTTAAACACTATAACCCAAATTTGTAGTTAATTTCTTTAATCTGCTTCTGCTATTCTCACATGTACACACACATATACTTGGCTACAAAAATTTCAGTTCATTATATTGCAATTAATCAGATCTATGTTCAATGAAACAAGAATAACTTTCTGAAAACTAATTAATATCGCATATGATTTGTCAGTACACGTCATTTAATACAAATATACGACAGATTTAAATCTAAGAAACCCAAAAAAAAAACCAAATACAAATTATTTAGATTACACGAATTCATGTGAAGCAATAGAGAGAGTTTCACGAGGAAATGGTGGTCTCTTCTTGATACCATTACTAGTAGTAACGTATCTCGAAATTACTAGTAGTAACGTATCTCGAAGAAAACGCATAAAACCTAAAATAATAATCCTCATCATCATCGGCAAGTCCACCACACGCGCCTCCGTCAAAGTTAAGTGAATAGCTCATTAGATCATACCTACATTGCAACGATCTCCCTTGTCTACAAGCTTTCTTAGCCAACAACAATCTCCCTTTTCTCTTCAGTTTTCTTATGAGTCTCACAAGGCAAGTGGCGTAACAGTTCTGCGGCGGAGTTGGGATCTCGGACTTCTTAGTCACGGCCGTTGTGACGGTGGTGGTGGTTTTCCCTTCAGGTATATGCCGAAAAATTGACATTTTAGGTGACTTTCGGACAGGAGAGGGAAAGAGATAGAGTGTGTTTTGTGTGTTTGAGTGTTATGATGAAGAGAATCTAAGTTGTAATCTGACAAGCGTATGTATGTATGTCTTTATATATAAGTAAGTTGGAAACTATATTATTATATCATACCTAAAGATAAGGACAATTATTGACCCCAAAAAAAAAGAAAAAAAAAAGATAAGGACAATATAATATATTAATTCTTATAAAAGAAAATATCATTCCTATTTGTTTTAGAAAACTAACATATTTTTTAATTATTTAATTACTTTGATAATCAAATATTATCTGTATATTGAACAAAAAATAGATAGCTATAGATTATTTACTCTATATGAACCCATTATTTCTATCTTACCTATTGTTCCTATCTTACTAAAACTTATCTATAAACCAATTTTATAGATATGGTAATAATGTATTTACAAAAGTTATAATGTACTTAATCTCATCCAAAATTCATTCTTTATATGGTGATTATTATATATATTGAATAGTTATTAGATTATGGTAGGTACAGAGTGCAAATTGGCTAGGAATCTATCACACACATGACGCTGAGTCAAGAGTTCGTCTTCTTCACCATCTTTTCTTATCTTATTATTTCACCTCTGTTTATTTATTTATTTATTTCGACTGCACTAGCCCATTGTTTTTGATGGTTGGTTTATTAAATTAGTCATAAATCGTATAATAATTAAAGTATATATCTCGTGTTTGTGGGCGCACATTTGGATATTTTAAGGTTTTAACGGAAACATAAAAAATTTAAAAAAGTAACCGGCCCATGTGACAAAGTTACACACATATCATATACATGTATTTGTATTAAACTTGCATAGATATATACGCCCGTTACAAAATATACATGTATTTGTATTAAACTTGCATAGATATATACGCCCGTTACAAACCAAACATGATATGTTATGTATTAAATTATTAATATATGTGCTCATAACTTTAATTATAAGAAGTTTAATTAGTAACAAAAGAAAAGATTAACTCATAATATTTTGAAAAAAAGAAACAAGAATTCGGCAAAAGGAAACCAATGTAATGTATAAACTATAGTCTTCAAATCTAATAAAGTCATCACACTGACTAAAAGTATATAACATAAATTTTACATATAGCCTTAGTGTGTAAAGCACGTGACTAGCAATTTCAGTTCGGGCCATCATTTGAACCATCAAACTTGTTAATAAAAACATTATATATTATGTTAACAAAGCCATTATAGTATACATTTAGTTTATTCTTGAACTCGAAAACAATTATTATTTAAACGTTTAAAGAATATGTAAAAGAAAAAGATCTAGCAGATGATAGATTCGTGGATTCAAAAAAGTTTATAGTAATGCTTCGTGGATTATATTCAAAAAAGTTTAAAGTAAGTATAAGATACATTTCCTTGACAAAAAAAAAAAAGTATAAGATACATTTCTTATACATATGGGACTTATATAGACTTTGCTTTATAAGATTTGAAAAAAAAAAAAGTATAAGATACATTTCTTATACATATGGGACTTATATAGACTTTGCTTTATAAGATTTGATAACTTATTAACGTTTGAAAATGTTGAACATTTAGTTCTTGTCAAAGGTTTTTAAGAAATCAATTGAAGCATACTGACTGATTAGCTTATGGAGATGTGGAGATAAATGTATCTTCATTGTTTAATCCAAGCCTTTTGGATTTAATTTGGGCTCAATATTGGGCTTGTTTCTATGGATAATTTATGTTAAATCTAATGGTTAATGTGGATACTAATGTGGATTGAATACTAATAAAAACATGATAAAAGTACCATTAGGCGACTAATCTCTCTACCTTTTGCAATTTTCATTTATCTGGAACTCTATATATATATAAATATATGAATTATTTATGAGTGTATTATATGGTGCAACCAAAACGCGTCGTTCCTAAAATGACATTTTTTTGTGTAACGAGTGATAATCATAATGCTGAGACCAATGCTTATATATTTGAATTATTTTTGCTAACTAACTGAAAAATTTAAACATATATAGATTACGTATATATTATAACAAGCAATAATCTGTTCAGTTAAACATATATAGATTACGTATATATTATAACAAGCAATAATCTGTTCAGTCCAAAAAAAAAAAAAAAAAAAAAAAAAAGAAGCAATAATCTGTTTATATCAATGGTTATATAAAAATAAAAGATGCGTATAGAGGCAGAACTAGTCTAGAATAATTGAATAAACATCGATAAACTGAAAATAAAATAAAACATAATAAGCTAAATGGCTAAAAACACGTTGGTTAATTTGATTTCTTTTAGTAAATTACTAAATTTACATGTAAAGACGAACGTATCATCTTTCACGTTGTACCCGTATTTTTCAAATAAATCATTAAAAAAAACAATAAAACGATTTTTGTTTTGTTAGGTGATACAATTAAATTAAGCTAAAATAAGACAAATATATTGGGCGTGATTGGTTGGGGCTTTAGGTTTTTCTAAAGCCACTTTTCTATCTGAAATCCGTATTCTAAAGCAATCGAGTTTTATAAATCTTTGAGTTCAAAGCAATCAAGCTTTATAAATATTTTTCAAAGCCAAAGCCACTTTTAAAAACGTAAAGCCATTTTGATTATTTTTTTCCTTATATGGAATAAAAGTGTAAAGCCATATATTTTGGGCTTTAGAAAAATTGTTTTGGCTTTAGAAACTTTTATGGAAACTTATTACGAAATTTTTTTTTATGGAAAAAAAATTGTTTTGGCTTTAGAAACTTTTATGGAAACTTATTACGAAATTTTTTTTTATGGAAAGTCTAGATATTCCTATATGGAAAAGATTAATGAAATATTTCTATTAGTTTTCATAAATATTTTTTTATGGAAATCATAATTACTTTTACTAAAAATAAATTTCATTTAATTCTACAGCTCCAAGAGATAAACTTACAGCACCAACAAATCTACAGCCCAAATTCTACAGCCAAATTTCTACAGCCATAATC
>CM071717.1:49565653-49581211 GCA_036630335.1 Physaria fendleri | reverse complement strand
AAATGAATGAATCGTATTTTCTTGTCAAAAAAAAAAAAAGGTTAGAATGAGATTAAAATTTCTCTAATAAGGACATATTAGATTAATTCCCAGATAACAACATATACACACATTTGTGGGAGTGTTAAGACATTCGACTACATAAAAGCTAGCAAAGCTATCACACATATGACCTCGAATGGAAAACAGGAAAATTGAAAATGATGAACTAAGAAGTAACGTTGTTTCCGAAGAGAAAAATCGATTTAGACAGAATTTGGTAATTTCGAGTTTTATCACAATCTTCGACTTGCTGGTCGGAGAATGGATACTCGCTAGACCCAATGTTAGGTGTCGATGCCAATGAAAAAGTATCAGCACGTATATAATTGGGCCTATAGACACATTAAGGCCCATAACACCTGGTACACCAATATCAATGTAAATCCGGTCTCCATGAAAACCGGGTTTCGATCAAAACCAATTGAAATCGGCCAAACCAATGAACCAGAGCTAGAGAACAACACACTTCTCCGGTTCTCCCTCTAGGTTATTATAATTTGTGTGGTTAAGAAAATGAGTATAAATATTATTTAATTAAAGGTTATATCATTTATATGGTTCATAATATTTTGGATTTAAAATTTTTGGTATAATCAAAACGATAGTCAACGGGATCACGACAAGTGTCCTTTAAAATTATTCTTAGATTTGGGCTGAGAATCCAAAAGAGTATAAAACCCAAGTTCATAATAAGATTTTGTAAATTATTTAGTTAAATCTGTAGTTTCCTAAATATTATGTAAAATCTAAAAAATTATGTAAATATGTATTTTCCATAACTCTAAGAAAGTAAAACTAACCCTAAAAATTAAAACTAACACGAGCAAATTGCCATAATAGAATAAGTTAAATAGATTTAATAGAATAAGTTAAATAGATTTCATATAAGTTATTACAATATTATATTCTATATAATCCTAAAAAAAAAAGTAAAACTAACCAAAATCCTATAGCAATATGTCAATAATGTAAATTACAATATTACAAATTGCCATAATAGAATAAATTAAATATTTATTTATACTAAAAGAATAAAATATCATATATTATAAAATGTTAAGTATCCTAATAGCATTACTGTATTTTTCTATAAATAGAATAGTTTTTTTCTTTAGAATTCATCATCTCTTTCGTATTTCAATTTTTCTTCATAATAAAATTATTTCTTTGAACCAGCTAAATAAAGATCGTGTCTATCGTCGTACTATGGTATGAATTCTTCGAAAATGGGAAGCAAGAAACACCAATGCAAATAATACTCTCATCGCACTAGAGTTTCAATAACGTAAATTACAATATTACAAATTGCCATAATAGAATAAGTTAAATATTTATTTATACTAAATGAATAAAATATCATATATTATAAAATGTTAAGTATCCTAATAGCATTATTGTATTTCTCTATAAATAGAATAGTTTCTAAATATTGTTAAGTTTCTAAATATAAAATAATTAATTTGTCAAATTAAAAAGTTAACATTTTCAAAAATGTTAATTTCTAGATAGATATTATGGTAATCTAAATATAAATAGGTGGTAGTTTGCAACCTCATCTCTCCGTCCCGTATGGTCCCGTATGCTCCGATGAAATCATAAGGCAAGAGTATGAGAAAGAGAAACATGGAGATGGAGACGTTTACGTTTAGTATCTGTTCCACTAGCTTCAAGCACTTGGACAAAGTTGGTATGATTATGTTTTAACATCAGTTTAGTAACATATTAATTTAGTACATATTTTTGCCCTGCCTATGTGATAAAGTCTAACGAATTATTCCTACGAGTTTATCTTTCAAAGATACAAGAGCATGGTTCATGGTTTGTAACCAGATCTGTATTTTGATTCGGTTAACAATCTATTGCATAGGTAATATTGAATCATCTTGACAAAAAAAATGTAATACTGAATCATTAAATTTATTGTAAATATGTCTTATATTTTTAATTTTTTTATCTCAACATAATAATTTTTTTAATAATACTAGAAAAATATATACCTTAAACCAATAATCTGAGATCTCATAATAATACTATAATAATATTAAATTTTAAAAGATTTATTTAGTTAAAATTATTAATTAATAAAACCCGTGTATCACACGGGTCATCACATCTAGTGACTAATAAAACTATACATAAAAGTATACCTTTTCATGATCCCAAATCTTTTCCAGATGACTATGTGGCAATTTAAGATCTACAAGGTTCTTGGGGTCAAAGTATAAAGGGATACTCTGTAGCGGGTAACCATGCCAGTGTAGATATGTAAGCTCATTAGGAAGAAAATCAAGCCCCTTCCGCAAGTGCAGTTTAATTTCTGCTTCACATCCACGGGAACAATGAGAATCATAAATTTTTAGGAATTTAAGATTGCACATCCCTTTGAAGGCTTTGGCACTTAAACGCGTTGCTCCTAGTTTTGATGTGTCGAGAAAAATGCCTCTTACCTTTTCAGTTCCCTATTAATCAAGTGGTAAATGTACATAACTAATTCAAAGCATGGTGCTAATGTATGATACCAAATTGTAAATAATATCACCAAGGATATGTCCTTACCATGCCTTTGGTCAGCAGGTCACAAATATCTTCAGTGTCCCACAGTCTGATATGCCACTGGCATTGGCTAACATGTCGTGATAGCTGCCACCTTAAGTCTCTTATACCTATTGTTTCTGCTTTTAAGCTAATCTCCTTGCCCATCGTCTGGAACATGTCATGCATCTCGATGCGATTATCAGAAAGAGTAATCAGACATTTGTCAACGAGATCCTTTATCACGCGAGACACGTCCACACCGGGACTGTTGAGAAGGCTTGTCACGTAATCCACTTTCTCTGATCTGAAGAAACACGCAATATCGAGGAAAATATTCTTCTGCTCAATGGTAAGCTCTTCATAGCTTGTTTCCAGAACTTCATAGATATCTCCATGTGATCTACTTTTCAGTCTATCCAATTTAGCTTCCCAGTACTGATTGTCCCTTTCACAAAGATCAGATCCTAACACCTTAAGAGCCAAAGGGTGACCTTTAGCGTAATCTAAAACCATATTTGTCAAACCTTCAAATTCTTTCAAAGGGCAGGAGTCATTAAACGCATTCAAGCTAAAGAGCTTCAAGGCCTCTCTATCATTCAATTTCGGGAGCACATATTTTCGGCCTTTGAAGTTCTCGATCAGTTTACTATCTCTAGTAGTAATGATAATTCTACTTCCTCCTTAGCAAGTATTATGAGAGGTTTTTTCTCCGAGAGGAGCCAGAAAGGTGGCAGGCTTCTTTAAAGAAATTAACTCAGATGCCTGGCTACACATTGACAGATAAGTACGTGATCTCTTGGTTCTAAATGTAGAAAGTCTTTGGTTTTCATTATTATCCTATGAATTTTTATTTGGCAACATAAGGCTGTTGAATTTTTATATACCGTCTTCTTATTGTTCTGATGTTTGCCTTGTCTATTTTATTCTTAAAATCTTGTAGGTGCGAATCTAATCTTATCGATGAGATTGTCAGAGATGCTCTGAAGGTGCTATGTTCTGGTGATAAGGTGAGCATGCCTGGGATGCATATGCAGGTAGAGGAGATTTTGTCACTGCTATGCGTCGAGTCCTTACATGTTCGCAGCGTAGGTATATTGGGTATGGTTGGTATAGGAAAAACAACCATTGCTGAAGCGATCTTTCATAGGATATCTGCCCAATACGAGACTTCTGTCTTCTTTAAAGACCTTCACCAACAAATTAAAGTTAAGGGTCTGGATGCTGTGAAAGAGGATTTTTTCTCCAAAGTGTTAGAGGTAGAACCTCATCTTATTCGGATATCCGACATTAAAACAAGTTTCTTGAGGAGTCGGCTTCAGCATAAAAGGGTCTTTGTTATTCTGGATGATGTGAATGATTATAAAGATGTTGAAACCTGTTTGGGGAAACTTAACTATTTTGGACCAGGAAGCAGAATAATCATTACCTCGAGAAATAGACGTGTTTTTGAACTATGTAAAGTCGATCATATCTTTGAGGTCAAGCCATTAGATATACCTAATTCTCTACAGCTTCTTGATCGTGGATTGTTTCAGATTTCCAAGGCATTATCACTTGAGCTGGTCAAATATTCAAATGGAAATCCCCAGGTTCTTCAATTCTTGTCTGGAAGACAATGGGATGGGTTATCATCACACAAACTTCAGCAATCATTTCCCATTTGCATTCCAGGTATATTTGAAAGGAGCTGTTGTGGGCTTGATGACAACGAGATGAGTATATTTTTGGACATTGCATGTTTCTTTAGGAGGATGAATAAAGACAATCTTGCAATGTTGCTGGATGGTTGTGGTTTTTCTGCACATGTTGGATTTAGAAGCCTTGTTGACAAATCATTATTAATCATATCACGCAACATGGTGGACATGCTCACGTTTATCCAGGCAACTGGTAGAGAAATTGTTCGTCAAGAATCATCTGACAGGCCAGGAGACCGCAGCAGGCTGTGGAATGCCGAAGATATCAGGGATGTATTCGTAGATGACACTGTAAGTCCCAGAACAATCTTTGGTCTCTCGTAGTCCCTTAAGTTTATTTCCAGATAAGGGTGACTTGCGTTCTCTTTGTTTTCAGGGAACATCAGCTATTGAGGGCATTTTCCTAGACATGCCGAAGCTAAGATTTGATGCAAATCCTAACATATTCGAGAAAATGTCTAACCTTAGACTGTTGAAAATGTATTGCTCCAAAGAGGAAGAGAAGCATGGAGTATCTTTTCCTCAAGGTCTAGAATATTTGCCACGGAAGCTAAGGCTTCTCCATTGGGAATATTATCCTCTACGCTCCTTGCCAAAAAGTTTTAATCCAGAGAATCTGGTAGAGCTTAACTTGTCAAGTAGCTGTGTAACAAAACTCTGGAAAGGGAAAAAGGTAAGGTTCAACATCTCTGTACTATCAATTTGATTAAGATATGATAAACCATGTAGTGTTTGCTCATAATTATTTCTGTGTTTTACAGAATCTGGAAAAGCTTAGGAAGATGAGACTCAGCTTCTCCAACCAATTAACTAAAATCCCAAGACTTTCAAGTGCAACAAATCTTGAACATATTGATCTTGAAGGTTGTAACAGCTTGTTGAGAATAAGCCAGTCCATCTCTTGTCTCAAAAAGCTTGCTTTTCTGAACTTTAAAGACTGCTCGAATCTGGGGAGTATTCCACCTACGGTTGATCTAGATTCTCTTGAGGTTCTTAATCTTTCTGGCTGCTCAAAGCTAGAGAGTTTCCCCGAGATCTCACCAAATGTAAAAGAACTGTACATGGGTGGTACTATGATACAAGAAATCCCATCATCGATTAAGAACTTGGTATTGCTTGAAAAACTGGACCTGGAAAACAGTAAACACCTCAAGAATCTTCCAACCAGTATCTGCAAGTTAAAGCATCTTGAAACACTGAATCTTTCAGGTTGCACAAGCCTGGATAGGTTTACAGACTTGTCGAGAAGGATGAGATCCTTAAGGTTTTTGGATTTAAGCAGGACGGCCATTCAAGAGTTACCATCCTCTATATCCTATCTGACTGCTCTTGAAGAACTGAGATTTGTAGACTGCAGGAACCTCGTCAAATTGCCTGATAACGCTTGGAGCCTAACATTCAAGATTGAATTTCGCCAAATTGACACACAGAAGTTTTCAAGATTATGGAATCGATTTCATTGGCTCAAAAAAGTTCAGATCTCGTAGGTTTCTACTTCTAATCAAACGCATGGACACAGTAAAGAGTGTTGTAGTTTCTGTTTCCAGTGTAAATGATAAGTTTTAACTTACCCTTTTGCTTCTTCTTAATGGAACCTAGCTGTAAATGAGGATAATGTATTTTAAGATTACAAAATCTTATCTTATGAACAGTGATCCCAATGTAAACAAATACTTCTCTTATTAACTTCAAAACATCCGATTGTTATCAAAACCAAATAACAACACTCCAAATTCCAAATCCAAAAAGGAAAAACTCAAAACACCATTAGAGGAGATTAGCCCTACATAAGGCTCAAACATCCAACATTAACAACATAAAAAACCCTACATTATTCATCTTAAGCTTTTATAGTAAACTCCTGAACCCTCTAGTCAACCAAGAGTATCCTTCTGTTGACCAAATTTAGCTAATACCCATTCTTTTGTGCTCCCAAACTCTTCCTCTTTTGCTGCTTCTTTAGGATATTGACTTGCATTGTGTTTCTTCCTCCTTACGTATCCCACCATAGCCTTATCAGTAAACATGCCAAAGTCTGATACATGAATGCAGGCAATCTGGTAAGCACTATTCTTCTAACTCTATTATTGTTCTACTTGTGTTCTCAGTATTACATGAGGATGTTTTGAGATTCTTAGAAGATTTTGATGGTACAGTTTGAATTCCTGTGAACTTGTCTGTTGATTTGTAGGTCACTAGGTCAGAGTTTAGACTGTTGACCGAGTTTGGAGTACATACAAATATAAACTTGAATTAAAAATTAAGTTTATTTTTTAAATGTAGGTCAAGACTGACAAGTTTATGCTCACAGGTCAGTGCTCACAGCAAAACAAGGTTCAAACCCATCCTTTGGCTGGAGAAGTTTGCATCAGGCTCAACCACTGATGAGATTAGGAATGCAGGCAATGGAGAAGGCATCAAGATGATAGAGGAGGACCCATGGGTGTTTGACTCAACTCTTCCACCCAGACCCTTAGTGTTACTCAAATACTCAATGACTTCAACCCTAGATGGGCTCAAGTAAGCTATTTCAAAAAAAGAGGATCAGATGAATGGAATATTAATAGGCTAAGGGAAACCTTTTCCACTGAGGATGTCTCAATGATCTGCAAAGTCAAACCAGGGAAGTCCAAAGCAATATTGCCCTATAATTGGGTTCACAACAGGACAGTTTATACACTGTTAGCTCAGGCTACATACTCTGCTATGAGCAGATTCAACACAGACAATCAGCTACAACGGTGCTAAATCCCAATCTGGAACCTCTGTTTAAGGAGATTTGGAAGGTCAACACTCGACCAAACATCCATGGAGATTGCTGACAAGCAGCCTACCCTCCAATTTCAATATGGCAAGCAAAAGGCTCGCTAAAACAACAAGAGTGTATCAGATGTGGAGGTCAAGATGAAGACATCAACCATATCTTCTTCAGCTGTACTTTTGCAAGAGTTGTATGGGCATCTTCTCCATTGGCCTACTTGTACTTTTCTCACCCAACGGACTCAAAATTTTCAAACTTGGCTCAATGCTTTTGGGAATCAAAAAGGAAAGAGATGACAAAGATACTGGCCATGGATAATTTGGAGACTATGAAAAGCAAGAAACAAATTGGTCTTTGAGAACATTCACCATTATGCACAAGAATTAGTCTTCAAGCCAAACAGGATGGAGAGGAATGGGACCAAAACCAATGCCCAAGAATTACACCGCAGCCAACAACAAACAACACCACAGGTGGCACAACTACAACCATCAGACGCCAAGTTTGGAGAAAACCTCCATCAGGTACATTAAACCGCAATATTGATGCGTCCTGGATTATAGGAAATGAGGTTTGTGGTCTAGATTGGGTGATCCGTAATGATATAGGACATGTTAGAAAGTTAGGGGCTAAAGCATATCCTGAACTGCCCTCACTGCTTCGAGCTGAAGCAGCGGCACTAACATGGGCCAGTAATAAGCAATGAAAATGTGGTTTTTGAAGTGGATTGCTCCAATCTCTTTGCAGCTGTTTAGATGCATATATACAAGACATTCTACCCGTCATGCTGCTTCATCAAAGTTTCTCCGTGCAACTGATCAAAAGAGGAGCGAATCAAGTGGTAGATGTGATAGCATATGCTTTGTATCTTTTGGATAGTCTCTCTGATGATTCTATACTCTGAGCATTTCCCTCTGTAATATTCAAATCATGTCTCATGGTCCTTTCCTTAATCACTAAAAGATTAAAATTCTTTGGCTATATTTGATGTTTACACGTAGAAGATTCTATTGGTTTGCTTCTGCGTTTGATATTCTTAGACTTTTAGTTAATTTCTGAATTTTTGTTTTTTAATTTCTGAATTTTTGTTTCTTTGTAATAGCTAAATCAGAAGCTATAAGAATTAACCTTTTGTTGCTCTATCTACTCACTTCAGCTTTTGGTAACCAAGGCGGGACTAACTTCACGCTAAAGAAACAGCAAGACTTTTACTTCTTCAAAGTCAAAACAGCATGATTTCTTGACCACTAAGGATGTGTATGGTTCGTAGGAAGGTCGATGTGTAAGCCACTCATATATTGTTAGGTCTCATGATTGATGATTCTTCCATTTGAAGGTAATCGTAATTTTAAAACATATAAATAAATGAAAAAGGGTCTTTAATCACAATGGTTATGAATCATAGTGGAAGATGATCTAAGCATTATCTATAACAACTATTTTTGTGGTTTTGCTTAAAAGAGGAATATTATGTCCGATTACATCAATTATTTGTATATTTTGTAATTATTTCTAATCATTGTCTCAGTTGTTTTGGCAGAGATAATTATTCATTTTTTAAAGTAATTGTGTTTAAGACCAAAAGTAAAAAAAGAAAACCCTTGAGATAGTGTTAAAAAAAAAAAAAAAAAAAAAAAAAAAAAAAAAAAAAAAAAAAACCCTTGAGATTTAAAAAATAACAAGCCGAATCAAATAATATAAACTTTTAAATTGTTCTTATATTAGCTAAAAATGTTAATTTTTTGTAACAATTAGCTATTTTTTTTAAAAAAAAAATTATATGATAAATCAGAAATCTATTATGACTGTCTGAAAAATATAACGGGTCGAATATTCAAATTTTTTAGGGTGTTCGAATCACTCGGATACCTTGTTTAATTATTTGGATCCATATTTTGACTATTCGTCAAAAATCTGATTGAAACAATAATTTCCTGATAACCCGACCCACTAAATATGGATTTGATTAGATCCGACCCACTAAACAGACCTCGAAAATTGTTATTTATTACAACGATGTCATTACCCAAATAGTCCGTTTCAATGACAAAATCAGTAACGTCACATAAACGTCGGTCATAACAGATCCAACGGTTAAAATCCAATTCAAAAAAGCACGCCAATTCTGACATAACCATAGCCCCAAAAAAAAAAAAAAAAAAAAAAAAAAAAAAAAAAAAAAAAAAAAAAAAAAAAAAAAACAAGACAAAGACCAAAACCGTGTCTCGTCGTAACCCCAAAAACCATTATTTATTATATAACAAAGCTTTTTCTTTCTTCTTCTTTCTTCTCATCAACCATTGTTTGTTTGCGTGTTTGGTTTTATCTCATACCTAAATCAAGGGATTTGTTCTGATCTAAACAGATATCAAACAAACAAATCCCTAAAATAATCTTTACGAAAACCATCTTCTTTTTGAAAGATTCAGAATCCGTGTCAAGCGTTGAAATTTGCTGCAGATTTTGATCTTTGATTGTTCTGGTAATTTTTTTTCTTGTTTGATTTGTGGTTTGTTTGTCAGATCTGAAGTTTTTATCGATTTATATATTTTTGTGGTTTGTAATTTGATTTGGGGGACCTTTGACCCCTGAGATAGATCTTGATTTTGGGGTAGCTTTGCCTCCCTGACATAGATCTTCTCAAAGCTGTGTTTAAATTGACTTGGAACAAAAATTTTGATTATTAGAAAAGCTTTGTTGGTTTAAATCGAATTGAATCGATTTTTTAATTATATCAAAGCTAGATTTAGATCGAATTTAAACAATCTTTTGATTATGTTGAAGCTAGGTTAGATCAAAGTTAAACAGTTTTAGGGTTATTTAGAAGCTTTTGGGTTTAATCGAATTTGATTCAGCTTTATTGGGTTAAATCGAATTTGATTCATCTTTATTGGTTTTAATTCGTGTTCATTGTTGATTGTATTGAAGCTTGGTTAAATCAAATGGAGGCAAATTGAAACAAAACTTTATCTTGTTATGAAGTTAAGACAACCTTAAAAGTTTGTCCTCTTATTGTGTTGTGGGATTATAAATGATGTTCTTTTGTTGTGTTGTCGATTATAAATTATGTTCTTGTTTTGTTCTTTGTTAGATTGAGAAGGTTCAACTAAAAAATGGGTTCAGAGCAAAACAACAGCACAAGCTTTCCACCAACAGAGCCAAAACTCTGCGATAACGGATGTGGATTCTTCGGATCACCATCAAACATGAATCTCTGTTCGAAATGTTACAGAAGTTTACGAGCTGAAGAAGATCAAAACGCGGTAGCTAAAGCTGCAGTCGAAAAATCATTAAAGCTTCCCTCAGCTTGTAGTAGTATCATCATTGAAAAGCCTGTTGAAGAACTTAAACCCGCACCTGTGGAACCCGTTGTTGTTGTAACCGCTGAGCCGTCTTCAGTTCCTGTAGCTACCGAACAAGACGAAGCTGAGCCATCGAAACCAACACGACCAAACAGGTGTTTCAGCTGTAACAAGAAGGTTGGTGTAATGGGGTTTAAATGCAAATGTGGTAGCACGTTTTGTGGGAATCATAGGTATCCTGAGAAGCATGAGTGTAGCTTCGATTTCAAAGAACTCGGACGTGATGCTATCGCAAAGGCGAATCCAGTGATTAAGGCTGATAAAGTCCAGAGGATTTGAAAAGAAAACAAACTTTGTTGTTTTAAAAGTATTGTCTTTGTTGTCTTCTGGATTTGATAAGTTTCTTATGGGAATGTTTGATTGTGATATGATCATGAATGAATCTTTGTTTCTCTTTAAAATAGAGTCTCTTTGTTTGTAAAACTAGACACCATATGAGATTGAATCTATTTGCTATTTCTCTTAGTTCTGTTTTTGGTTTTAACTAAGAGAAGATTGAAGATATTTGTCTTTGTTTTGGAATTCATATGACCACAAATGGTGAGTCTCGATCAGTTTGATGGGTGTGTTACGTTGGGGAACAAGATAACAAAGGGATTATACGACAAATTCATGGAAATAGAGGGGATTACTGAAACGACCCGATTTTCTCCGAAATAATAATCAAATAAAAATTCCCAAAATAATCCAAAATGTTTATTAAAGTAATAACTCCAAAAATAACTTAAATTCGAAATAACCAATTAAAACCCGTATTAAATAAATATTAAATAAATCCGGAAAATTTTATTAAAATAATAGAAAAGTTTAGACGACTTCAACGTTCTTCGGGCGCGACACGAGGTTCACCTGAAATATTGGGAGAGGGGGGATGAGTAATTTGGATTACCCAGTGAGAAACGAGTCTAGGGACTCATGAATCCACCAGAACAACTTATAACAATAATCTAAAGCAAGTCTAAGGCTAAAACATGCAACAATCAATAGCATCTATTATGCCCAAACATATGACCACTCAAGTGTCACACACACACACAAGCCAGGGGACACGTCCTCATCCAGGGCACACCATACATGACAAACGACCAGACGAATCTTCCTGCAGGGCACACCATACATGACAAAAACTCCTTCCCTTCACAAACACAAGAAACATGCACGTCCTCATGCAGGGCACACCATACATGACAAAAAACTCATTGTACATAGTTTTATTCTTTCTCTTAGTTTAATAATATATCACCCTTTATCAAAAAAAATAGCAAAAAAAGTTTGATCGACTTCAACGCTCTTCGGGCTCGACGTGAGACTCACCTGAAAGATTGGGGAGGGGATGAGTAATTTGGATTACCCAGTGAGAAACGAGTTTAAGGACTCATGAATCCACCAGAACAACTTATAACAATAATATAAAGCAAGTCTAAGGCTAAAACATGCAACAATCAATAGCATCTAATATGCGGGCACCACGTCTTCTTGCAGGGCACACCATACATGACAGACCACAAACATATCTTCATGCAGGGCACACCATACATGACAGGCGGTCTCCACAACATATCTCAATCCAACATTGTCCGGAAGTTCGGGTCTCAATGCCACAGAACCACTCCCGTACCAACCTAACGCGAGCTCTCTACACTCGCATCTAACACAACACATCAATTCAACTTAGCATGCTCAAACAACAAATCATCACACACAAGTTTTAATCCTTTAATCCTATGGATTCTATGTGATACATATATATATATATATATATAAAATTGTTTACATAATATATAGTTTATACAATAACAAACAATAACGCATCTATTATTATAACGCATCTATTATTAATTAGACACGTTACATACATGTTTTAATCAAAGACTCAAACTAGAGATGAAGGCTATAAGAATGAGCTAATGGAAAAATTCGACGAATTCCTCACCTTAGCAACAACTGAAGACTTTCCTTTTCTGAAAACTGCAAAAAAGGGAAACTTTCTTTAAATGAAAACCTGCCAGAAATGGAAAGTTCGAAATGAAGTGAGTTCTACTGATATCAGAATGTTCAAAACGATATCAGTAACCACTAGGAACCAGATTCCAGTTCAGATCAACGCTTAAGCAAAATTACCAAACTACCCCTATAACTTCGAACAGCCATAACTTCCAAACTACAGCGATTCACGAGAAACTAAGGGCAGATTCCGAAAGAGGATAGCAAGAACTATCACATATCAGAAGATTACACAGATCGGAGATCGTCAGATTTTCCGACGGAACTACGGGAGGCACGTGGGGGCGCTGCAGCGGCAAAATCAAACGACGGTGGAATTGGCTTTGTCTCGGAGAGAACTACAGTTTGATGGGAAAACGGCTTAAAACAGCCTGTAGAATGACCAATGAGGAAACCTACAGCCCAAATAACGAACCTGTGCTATGTTTAACCTACATAGATACTCCATTAACAAAATTAACCCGCACATGCCTTCCGTCAGTCTACAATTTTGTTGACTTCGTTTAATCTCCATTGACTGACGGATTAGTGTTAACGAAAGATTAAACCGTTAATCATCCGTTAATGAGCCCACCATTGACTGACGGATTAGTGTTAACGAAAGATTAAACCGTTAATCATCCGTTAATGAGCCCAAAACGACGTCGTTTTGAGTCTAATTAAAACCAAAAAAAAAAACGACAACGTTTCTGCTTCTTCTTTCTCTAATGGCGGACAAACTATCTCTCCCTCTTCTTCTTCCCTACACTCGTTCATCAAAAACCTTTGCTTCACATAAGAAATCACCATCCTCCCTTTCTTACGTCACCTCCTCCGACTGTTTCCTCCACGATGTTTTCCTTCATCAGAACCTTTCCTTCATCAGAACCCTAATTCAAGACAACCCATCATCTCTCAAACGCCTAAAAACCGTTATCGGACTCGAATTGGCAAGTCACGTGACCCTAACATCGAGAAACCTTGGTCTTTCTCCACAAGGTCAGCAAGTTCTACGCTCTCTCATTGAACCTTCTTTCGATTCCGCTCAGCTAGATGAACTACTCTATGCAATATTTGAGCCTTATAAGAATAAACCAGACGCTATCTCGTCGGAATTACTAGATTTTCTTAAAGGATTAGGATTTCATAAGAAATTCGATTTGGCTTTGCGTGCTTTTGATTGGTTTATGAAGCAAAAGGATTATCAATCAATGTTGGACAATTCTGTTGTTGCTATAGTTATCAGTATGCGAGGTTAAGAAAGTAGAGTATCTTCGGCTGCAAATTTGTTTAATGGTTTGCAGGAAGACGGGTTTTTGCTTGATGTCTACTCTTATATTTCACTGATATCAGCGTTTTTGAATAGCGGAAGGTACAGAGAAGCTGTAAATTTGTTCAAGAAGATGGAGGAAGAAGGTTGTAAGCCGACTTTTGACCGAACTGAAAAAAAAAAATCAGAGTATGCAGAAAGTTTTTGCACTGATAGGCATCAACACAGCTTTTAGTAGCGAAAAAAGACGAGACTCGGTGAGACAAACATGGATGCCAACAGGCGAAAAGCTAAAGAAAATCGAAAAAGACAAAGGGATTGTTGTAAGGTTGAGAAAGAAAATCGAAAAAGACAAAGGGATTGTTGTAAGGTTGTGAAGTAAGCCACTCAATTCATTACTTTTAAAACAGACACAACATCTAAAAGTCAAGTCATATAAATCAGACAAAATTTGGATATTTTTGCAGGTTTGTGATAGGACGCAGTGGAGTACCAGGAGGAGTATTAGACAAAGCCATTGATGAAGAAGATTCAGAACATAAAGATTTCTTAAGATTAAAACACATTGAAGGATATCATGTGCTCTCTAATAAAACAAGGCTCTACTTCTCACAACAAACTAGTAAGTGTTTATGTAATGATTGATGTTATATAAGTTTAATTTTGTTCTTTTGTCTTTTGAGGTTTGTGTAATGTTCTCAGGGGAATACTACACCGGTATGCGAACGAGGATGTATCTTTAGGAGCATGGATGCTAGGGTTAGAGGTGGAGCATGTGGATGAGAGATCAATGTGTTGTGGGACTCCACCAGATTGTCAATGGAAATCACAAGCTGGAAGTGTCTGTGCTGCTTTGTTTTATTGGTTTTGTAGTGAGATTTGTAAGTCTGTTGATCGTATGACTCGTGTGCATCGAGCTTGTGGTGAAGGAGATTTTGGAGTACAAGTCGATTATATTGCACACAAATAATACTATAATGATATTTATTTAGCAAAATTGAATTTCACTTGTGAATTGCAAATTGTTAAATTGTTAAATTGTTAATCTCTCATCCGAGTATTTCTACAATATGAGTAAATGACAGTGTTGTATGATTCGATTCCGGTAACGGTTTTTAGGCGTTTGAGAGATGATGTGGTTGTCTTGAATTAGGGTTCTGATGAAGGAAAACATCGTGGAGGAAACAGTCGGAGGAGGTGACATAAGAAAGGGAGGATGGTGATTTTTTATGTAAAGCAAAGGTTTTTGATGAAGGAGTGTAGGGAAGAAGAAGAGGGAGAGATAGTTTGTCCGCCAGTAGGGAAGAAGAAGAGGGAGAGATAGTTTGTCCGCCATTAGAGAAAGAAGCAGAAGCGAGAAAGAAGAAGCAGACACGTTGTCGTTTTATTTTTTTTTATTTTAATTAGAGTCAAAACGACGTCGTTTTGGGGCTCATTAACGGATGATTAACGGTTTAATCTTCCGTTAACACTAATCCGTCAGTCAACGGAGATTAAACGAAGTCAACGAAATTGTAGACTGACGGAGGGCATGTGCGGGTTAATTTTGTTAACGGTGTACCTATGTAGGTTTACATAGCACAGGTTCGTTATTTGGACTGGTCATTCTACAGACCGTTTTAAGCCGTTTTCCCACAGTTTGATATATCGCACACTGAAAACGGAGATCGTATGAAGAAGTTACGACCGAATAACCGATTATGGAAATTGCCATTTGTGAACTCTGGCGACTGAAGCGGTGGTTATGATGATGGTGGAGACTGACGGCGGCGGCGAGTCTAAAATTCGACAGATCTTCACTAGAAATTTTAGTGTGAGGAGAAATAAATTCTTGTCTCTCTTTCTATAGACAAAAAGATGAAGAGTCTAGGGTTTTAGGATTAAAATTGGGCTTTAAAAATAAACAGG
>CM071717.1:49553856-49564749 GCA_036630335.1 Physaria fendleri | reverse complement strand
AGAACAAATAATTCAAATATATAAAAAAATATTAGCCCGTGCTGTAGCACGGGTCAAGATCTAGTTTGGTATTAATAACGACTCTGATACTGTTTACGTTATTTGGTATTAATATTTGCCATAAATCTCCTTCAATATCATATCTTTATATTTAATAAATATTTCATTTTTTTTTTTTTTGTCATGAAAATATTTTATATGTTCATACGGTTCATAGATACATATACATTCATACGTGCATTACGAATATTTAATGAATATAAATATATGAATATTTTCTATACATTGAACACAAAAATTAATACGTGTATATACATAGATGCATATACATTCAACACAAAATTTAGTACATGTATATTTTCTCATTACTAACATACGACTTATTTCTAATTCGTACATATTTAATTAATCATAGGTGTATATTTAATTAATCAATATTTTCTCATTTATTTGCCATAAATCAATACGCCTATTAAATTCGATATCATATCTTTATACATATTATAAATAAATTAAATAAATAATTGAATATTTTCTGATGTTTGGTTACAAGTTTAGAAATACCGGTGTTTGGCTACTGGAATAATTCTAAAATTGTACTTCAATTTTAATAGGGTAGTAGAGGTGTTTGGCTACTGGAATAATTCTAAAATTGTACTTCAATTTTAATAGGGTAGTAGATAAATCATTCATTATCTATATGACTATATAGTTAACAAACAATGATTCATATGGGTGCAAAATGAAAAAAAAATGGTTACCTATTGTAGAGGAGGAGGTAGGTAGAGACATTGAAGGTAACAATTCTGGTAGCAATTGATCTTAGCAGCACCAGCGATGTCACAACCTCCAAGACAATGTTCAAGACATTCATGTTGTGTCTCTCCATTAACATTTTCAATTACCATTACCATTGCCACCCATTATTTTATTTTATTTTTGCTTTTTGTTGTGTTTTTATTTGTATGTTGGTGAATAAGTTAGTAGCTATCCTCTATTTATAATCTTTTTTTCAAGATTTTCTATTTATAATATTTAATTTCCTCAAAAAAATCATGTATTTACATTTGACTAATTCTTTTTCTATTTATAATATTTAATTTCCTCAAAAAAATCATGTATTTACATTTGACTAATTCTAACATCTTTATCATTATTTTTCTTTTTTGATATGAAATTCTTTATTGGTCAATGTTTCTTTGTTATATAAGTTAAGCATATTAATTATATTAAATGAATTTTTCTGACAAAAACAAAATATTAAATTAAAGTTTTAATTTCATATTGGTCAATGTCGACTTTTTCTGAAGCTTGGTTTTGTGATTACCCTACGACAGGATTAGGTCTGGGCATATTAGTATTTGGTTCGGTTATGGGTAGGAACCGTTCGGTTCCGGTTATTTGGTTCTACTAATTTTAGAACCATATAGGTACCAAATTAGTTTGGTTCGGTTTCGGTTCGGTTTAGGTCTGGGCATATTAGTATTTGGTTCGGTTATGGGTAGGAACCGTTCGGTTCCGGTTATTTGGTTCTACTAATTTTAGAACCATATAGGTACCAAATTAGTTTGGTTCGGTTTCGGTTCGGTACTGATCGGTTTTGAGAACCATATAGGTACCAAATTAGTTTGGTTCGGTTTCGGTTCGGTACTGATCGGTTTTGGTTTGGTTCGGTTATAACCATAGTTTAATAAGCAAGTGTTGTCACTATCACACTTTGCACTAACTATTTAACCTCTGATCAAGAACCATCCATAGAGACGTTCTTTCCTTTAGACTTTAAACCTTGGCATCAAGAAACCAATAGTCACAACCAAAAATTCAAAATCTCCGTATAATGTCACAACAGCAAAGTAACGTTAAGCAAACAAATATCAAAGCAAAAACAGTAGATCAATCCATTAAATATGAAACAAAAACCAAAACTTCAAGCTGACATAAATTAATTATGATAACAAAGCTATTGTAAATCTTCCTATAAATTAAAAACAGAGGTATATATTAAGTGGCTAAATGTATATATTAAGTGGCTAAATATGTATATTTTAATAATTCATATATATAAATGTTTGGTTATCCAGTGAATATTGGTTCGGTTTCGGTTAGTAATCGATATCCGTGGTATTACAGCATATAAACCATTGAATATTTTTATTAGAACCATATCAAATCATAACCAAAATTTTCGGTTCGGTTTCGGTTCCATTTTTGGTTCCAGTTACTTTTGCCCAGCCCTAGACAGGATATAAATGTTGTTGTCCCAACGGTTGGGTGTTTTAGCTGTTTTACTCTTTGGTCATGTTTTCATTTTGAGATTAGGTCCAATCTCATACGTGATATACGGAATAAAACCGATCCCATGCAATCAAGGACAATAATGAAAACAATCTTATACAATCAAGGAAAATAATAAGGACGATCTCATGCAATCAAGAAAAATCTTCATTATTCTCGTGATTATTATTGATATATTATTACCTTATTTACATGTTCTAGTTTTGTCATTTCTTGTAATGTATTCAACAACAAAACATAAAAACACAAAATCAGTTTTGTTCATTTTCCCAATTCCATTTTCTTCATCTTCCACTGCATCATTATTGGACATGAAAATCATCTTCCACTGCATCATTATTGGACATGAAAAGCTCTTTACATAATAAGAAGCAAGGACAGAGGCTATTTATGTGTCCTCAACTTGTGTCATCCCTTTCATTATCTTCTATGACCGTGACTTGAGGCCATTGACATGTGCTCCTGCTTTTATTTCAAATAAAGTTGTGTTTTTATCATCTAGGGTTAGCCACAAATTTCGACTTCTTTATTTCCAAGTAAGCTTTTTCTAATTTCTCCGTGATGCTACGAATTAACAAGTCATTAAGGATCAAGTTAAGCTTGAGCAAGGCTTTTTCTGAGAGTCTCTATGGTAATTTTGGGGTTAAGGTGAGCTGATTTAGACCATTCTTCTACTAACACATCTCTAAAATCTTATGCTCTGCATTGCATTTTATTTTCTTTAGCGAATTTATATAAAGTCGGAATTTAAGTTGAATTAAACCAGGACCAGTTAATTGAAGATGTTCTGCATTCTATCTCGAAAACTTTATATTACACACACGGTTATACTCTATCTTTAGTGAACCCTTATAGCACAGATGAGGCAGTTATTTCTTTCTTTTAAAAATAATAATAATACGGTTAAAGTGAAAACCAAATTGAAATATTAATGAACCGGATTAAATCTTGGATTAAGTATGGATAAAGTGACCAGATGACTCACTTAGTTTTTTTTTTATTGTTAAAAGTAAAAACCAGATTAAACCGGAGATTATCTCAATTAAGTATCAATTTAGTGCAATAGTGGTCACCAATAATCACCCAGCTAAATCGGTAGAGACCCAGCATGATGAAGTGTTTCTCACCTGGGTTCGAGCAAGAGTATTGGTACCCTCTCTGCCCCTTAGGGATGCCCTAGCTGCCTAGTGTACCTTGCTGGTGCCCTAGCTTCATAGAGGAACCTGCGGCTCATTGGTAATTAACTTTTGTGGTAGCCGAATTAAGGTAATCTTAATTACCTCTTTTTAATTTTTCCTCCTTTTTTTCAGATTGATTTATCAAATTTAGGGTTTTGAACACATAAAATTAGAGCTAATTTTTCTAGGGTTTGGATCTAGGATGTATGTTGATTGTGAAATTGGTCGGCATATGCAATTGCTCTTCTATCATTTAGGGTTTGATTGAACACATGAATTTTTAGATATTGGTGCCTTTTCCCTTTAACTCATCTGAGGTTTTTACAGTTTATGCGCTGTTGTTCAGTTAGTTACTGTTGGGTTACCTTGTAGGATGCTTCCGAGTTCCATGTCATTCTGGTTTGGTGAATTGTTTTTTATTGTTCTTTATGCTTGTTTGCAGCTTGTACTGATCTGATTGTGTGGTTAGTTACTTCTCCTTTCTGATTGGCTTCGTTAGGTCTTGTTGGAATCTCAGCTTCTTTTTCTTTGTCCCTCGTATTAGCTTGCTTCCTTGTCATTGACATAACCAGTTTGTTTAGCTTCCTTGCTTCGTTGGGTGGCTCCGCTTAGTGTTCGATCTAGCTCTCAATATCGTACTTGTTTAGGATTATTGGAGGCCTTCATCTCATTTGAAATTTCTTCTTGGCTTCGTCATCACTGTAGGGTCGTACTTTATAGACCCTACATTATCATCCCTTCTGACCCTTCATTATCTTCTATGAACGTGAGGCCATTCACATGTACTCCTGCTTTTATTTCAAATAAGTTGTGTTTTTATCATCGATGGTTAGCCCCAAATTTCGGTTTTTTTTTTATTTATTTCTTAACTCATGATAAATCTTAGCCGAAAATCTGACCAGACTAACCCCTGGGAAGAAGGTCCGTCTGTCGAACCACTCACCCAAACTGTCTACGTGAGACAACGGGTGTCCAAGTTAATGAGGTTATGCTCACCATCAAAAGCCTAACCATTGGGTCACGATCACTTGAACAACTTCTTTATTTCCAAGTAAGCCTTTTCTAATCTATTCGTGATGGTATAAATTAACAATTCATTAGGGATTAAGTTAAGCTTTGTCTGAGTCTCTATGGTAGTTTTGCGGTTAACGTGAGCTGATTTAGACCATTTATATACACACATAAGACTATGCTCAATATTTAATGAACCCGCATAGAGCACGAGGCAGTGTATATATTTAATAATATGTTTAAAGTGAAAAACCAAATTGAAACATTAGTGAATCGGAGATAATCTTGAATTAAGTATCATTTATTATTAAAATAATCACCAATACTCGGACAGTCAAAATGGTATAGACTCAGCATGATAAAAGAGTCTCACCATGGATCGAGTAACAAAATTGGTACCAAGGCCCCGAAGGAAGGGACAGGAACGTGTTGCCTCCTAAGCTAAAGAGGAAACCCCTTCATGTCCATTCCCTCCGAACACCGAGTTTCTGAGTTCTGAGTTCGGACTACGAAAGCAGAAGATCAGGGTTCGAAGGTTTCCGGATGTTAGAAGTCTAAGATCCGATGTGCCGGGGAAGTCTATCACAGAGTATCATGCCTCGTGCTAGCCAATATGAGGTAATCTAAATTACCTCTTTTTATTTCTTAATTTTATAAATAGAAAATATAGTAGCATCACATTGAAATATTTTAAACAAATTTATCCTGATGTACCCCGAGGTGTATATTGTTATTAGTTTTCTTACAAATATAAAATTTCCAGTATAGAAATATCAAACGTTATTATGTATTACGATAGTTAGTTTATTTTCTAAAATATATATATAAAAATTACTTAAAATATTAAAGGGTATATACATCTAATTCTATAAAAATAATACTCCGTAGTTGTTTTGATCCATGTTCATCTTGTATTACTCTATTTTTTTAGCATTTACGGGTAGTTTAAATGTAGTCATGTGAGTTTAATCTTAATTATGTGCATATAATAGAACATCTTGATGCAGAAATATACAGAACATAGATGACATCACTTTTGTTTCCATAAGGACAATTCTTTATCCACAATTTATCACATCTTGAACTAACATCCAACACTGATTAGGGCATATGCTTTGATAAACAACATGTCCTCCTCGACCACTTTCAAAAGCTTATCACCGAATGTACTCTCATGTCTTAATCTAGATATGGTTAAAGACAAATTTAGGGAGACATGCATGGAAGTTAGTTTGGTTATAACATACTCAGTTTCCAAGTGAAAGACAAATTTGTATCGTGATGACAAATACAAATTTGAGTTTGTTTTATTAGATAATTATATATAAAATTGACGTCACAATGATATTAGAAGCAGAAGCATAAGAACACAATGATATTAGAAGTAGAAGTACAAATAGTATCAAGAGTACAACACTGATTTATGACTTCATGTCTTTGTGACTTTATTCATTATCTCTTCTCTTTTTTTTTTCTGCTTCCATTAAAATTCTGTCCTGAAAATTTAAAGACTCAGTTCAATAATTTTTTTTTTCTAGTGTTAAATATATAATTTATCTTCTTTTTTTTGACAGGATATATATAATTTATTTAAATTTTTATTAACGCAACTAAATAAATGAAAATATTTTTTTATATTTCTATTACTATACAAAATTTTTTTATTGATTTTATTTATTTGATAACAAAATCAGATTTATTTCTACTTATATTTAGTATCATAGTTATATATATAATAAATTCATTATTTATCGGTTTTCTATAAATAAAAATAAAAATAATGAGTTCACAAAAGAAAATATGACCCAATACAAATGTTTTATTCAGATCTTTCCTAAGCCGGCTCTGCTTCTATTATACAATATATAAAGCATTCATTATCTATATGACTATATAGTAAACAGAATGATTCATATGGGTGCAAAATGAAACAAAATGGTTACCTATTGTAGAGGAGGTAGGTAGAGGCATTGAAGGTAGCAATTCTGGTAGCAATTGATCCTAGCAGCACCAGCGATGTCACAACCTCCGATGCAATTTTCAAGACATTCATGTTGTGTCTCTGCATTAACATTTTCCATTACCATTACCATTGCCACCACAAGCATTATTACAATGATTGATTTCCATTTTGCACCCATATTTTCTTTTTCTTTTTTTGCTTTTTGTTGAGTGTTCTTATTTGTATGTTGGTGAATAAGTTAGTAGCTATCCTCTATTTATAATCTTTTTTTTTGTCAAGATTTTCTATTTATAATATTTAATTTCCTCAAAAAAATCATGTATTTACATTTGACTAATTCTTTTTCTATTTATAATATTTAATTTCCTCAAAAAAATCATGTATTTACATTTGACTAATTCTAACATCTTATCATTATTTTTCTTTTTTGATATGAAATTCTTTATTGGTCATTATTTTTCTTTGCTATATAAGTTAAGCATATTAATTATATTAAGTGAAATTTTCTAACAAAAACAAATTTTTTGTTTTTTTGCTTTTTGTTGAGTGTTCTTATTTGCATGCTGGTGAATAAGTTAGTAGCTATCCTCTATTTATAATCTTTTTTTTTTGTCAAGATTTTCTATTTATAATATTTAATTTCCTCAAAAAATCATGTATTTACATTTGACTAATTCTAACAGCTTATCATTATTTTTCTTTTTTGATATGAAATTCTTTATTGGTCAATGTTTATTTGTTATATAAGTTAGCATATTAATTATATTAAATGAATTTTTCTGTCAAAAAAGGAATTATATATATATTTCGGTCAACACAACAAAAAAAATATTAATTGAAAATTTTCATGCGAATGTGCCAAATATTGAAGTCTTCATGCAAGGGATTTGGAAATTAGAAGTATTCATGCAAGAACCATTGATTCCAACATTATTAAATGCTCTTCATATATCATTTTTTTTCTTTTTCATGCACATCACTTTGTACTTTTTCTATACTCAAAGAAAAAAGTTATTTGCTATGGTCTAAAACCACAAGGATTATACTTTGTGGACGGATATACTTTGAATCTTAAGATTATTGAAATTTTTTTTGCAGGTATATCATATACTTTTGATCTATATTAGAGTTTTTTTTTTTTTCTGGTCAACATCTATATTAGAGTTTTTAGAACATCTCCACTGGTAATTTCAAAACTTCAAATTTGAAGTTTTTTCTTCTCTAACCACAACTTCAAAACTTCAAATTTTGAAGTTCTCTAAATTTAACTTCATATTTGAAGTTAACTTCATATTTGAAGTAACTTCATATTTGAAGTTCTTCTCTAACCACAACTTCAAAACTTCAAATTTTGAAGTTCTCTAAATTTAACTTCATATTTGAAGTTGGCTTCAAAATTTGAAGTCTTTACCTTTTAGTCTTTATAATTTTTTATTTATTATAAATAAATAATATAATTCTTTAATCTAACATTTTCTTTAGTTTATAATATAGTTAATTATTTCAAAAATAGTATAATAACTTCATAAAGATAATATTATACTAAATAAATTTAAAATAAAACCATATAAAATAAATTAATATAAAAAAAACAAATGATAAAACTCCGAGTTCAAGTTTTTTGGTTTGTAATCGAGATCATACATATGAATATTATGGGAATATGTTGTCGAATAATTTATATATTTTCTATATAATTTATGTAATTTAATTTGTTTATGTTATATTAAAATATTTTATAAATTAATATTGGTTATAATATAATTTATGTTATATTAAAATATTTTATAAATTAATATTGGTTATAATATAAACTTTTTAAACTTTTTAATAATTTTAATATATTATAACAAACATTAAGGACTACTGTGCAAAATATAAATTTTTTGAAATTTGTTTTGAAGTTGCATTGTTGGAAAAATCTCTAAAGAAATTCAAATTTGAAGTCTCCATTGTAGATGCTCTTAATGACAACCTTTTAATGACAATTTTATAGGTTAGTTTGTGGCAAAGACAGGACAAGAAAAGCTAGAAGCAAGAAGTGCACGAAGACCATTCAAGCCTACTATATATTTTGCTCATGTCGGTTTTTATACACATTGCGACAATATTTTTTTGACTTTTGACGTTTTAGTAGTACTGTAAGATCACATAAGTAATCATCACATTGTCCGAAATCGTTTTTTTCCGAAACAAATACGATTGATTTTCGGATGTGATAGTGTTTAGAAGTGGTCTCAATTATATTTGACTAAATCTTCGAAATAAATTTATAATAAACATTGGAAAGTGCAATTAGTATATAATCTTTTCACCGTTATAGATAGAGTCAAAAGTGAACAATCTGCTCCGACCCAATTAGGAACTCAATTAATGGAGCTACCGTTGGTTTCACACGCTATTAAATGTTTTGTGGATGGTTCATGGAAAGAATCAGACTCTTTGATGGTGGTTTCACACGCTATTAAATGTTTTGTGGATGGTTCATGGAAAGAATCAGACTCTTTGATGGGTCTGAGATGGACTAGTTTTACAGGAGCGACAGAAGAAAAGATAATGGGTGCAAGAGCTATATGGCGAAGTGAATCTCCTCTTCGTGCAGAAATAAAAGCACTCATGTGGGCAATGGAATGGATGGCATCCAAGAACTACACTTCAGTTGGTTTTTACTCGGATAGTATGGAGGTTGTGAAGATGGTGTCAAATCGAGAGGACTGGCCTACTTTCTCGCTTTATCTCCACGAAGTCGAACGTTTACGAGGAATTATTATCGATTTTCCAATTATTTATGTACCACGATCTTTAAATTCAGAAGCAGATTTTTTAGCTCGTGGAACTCGAATGTTCTCAGCTACCGCTCGTTATGTAAACTCTGTACCTCCAACCTGGATGACCAGGCTGGATTAAGGCTACTATATAATATTTCGGTTGACACAAAAAAAAAAAAAAAAATAGAGTCAAAAGAGAGCCCAATAAAATTAAAAACCCAGATTAAAACATTTGTAAACCGGAGTTGGTTTTGAAGTTATTATTAATTAAATAGGATAATTGTCACCTGCATATAAGACTAACCATAGTTCATCTCCTTGAGTTTTTCAATTATTTACACGCACATATCAAAACATATCCCCAAAATTATAATTTCAACTCCAAAATATATCATAACCACAACACATAAAAGACATATCATCATCATCATCACAAAGACACATTTGTAAAAGGGATCTCTTGGAACTTAAACGAAGCATTACCCGCATTTTCGCGTTCAAACCTAAAAACATCCTCATCCGGTAATGGCATCACCTGCCTATCCCCAACATGTCGCGGTGGTACCACCTCACTACGCCGTGGAAACTCTGTGGAATCAAGCGTTTCGTTACTAAACAACAAGTGAGACCCACGGGGAGGCGAGGAGAAATCTGCGGTACTGGTGGTAGAGGTATCCCAGAGGAAGACGTGAAGGCCTATATGGACTTTAGCGTGGCGGTGTAGTGACAGTTTTTGGCTGATGATAAATATTAATATAATTTTTAAAATTGGATAATTACATTAAATTAAAAATCTATTATATTATACACTAATAACTGTGTTTTCGTTATTTTGGATATTTTATGATTAAATTTGTTACGGACTTATGTCGGATTATGAGGTATATAAAATATATTGTTCGTGTATTTATATTTTTATATATACATATATATTATTTTAGGTCTGGTTCTTTTATAATTAAATTAATAATATATAGTTTTCAAAACATATATACAAAATTATATCAGTCCAGAAAAAAAATACAAAATTATATTGATTAAATTGATCGTGAACTATTATTAAAACATTATAAAGTTGATGTGAAAAAATTCGTATATGCACCGGTATCAGATAAGGAGAAAAGATAATATAAATTGGTTCAGGGTTTGAGTTTAGGTTGAGTCTAGAATAAATATCTGGTATAAGATACTTTTTTTATTTATTCATAAAAATATTAATATAATTTTTAAAATTGAATAATTAAAATAAATTAAAAATCTAATATATATTATACACTTATAACTATGTTTTCACTATCTATGTATTTTATTTTTAAATTTGTATCGGATTAATGTCGGGTAATGAGGTATAGAAAAAATGTATTGTTCATATATTTTTATAAATATTAGTTTAAATTTTCCGATTTTACTATTATTTCGGATTGAATAGCATATATTATTCGTTCCTATTAGGCTCTGTTTGTTTCTCTATCCCAATGATTCATTTGAATGGAGATGATGAATGATGTTTGTTTAGGAACAAAAATTAATCATTTGAATGATCCATTTGAATGGACATGATGAATGATGTTTGTTTACTAACAAAAATCAATCATTTGAACGATTCATTGAGATGCTCATTTATATGAATTACAAAATTTATGCTAAATTTTGAAATTAATTTAGATGATCCAAATTG
>CM071717.1:49523711-49537051 GCA_036630335.1 Physaria fendleri | reverse complement strand
GTGTTTGTTAAATAGATATGTATTAATTCAAAATTCTATAAATAGGTAGCAAATTAATATTAAAAAAAATTATTTTTTCATATATATTTTTTTTAATTTCGTAATTAAATTAAATTTAATTAAAAAATTATTTTTCTAAAACTTAAAAATATTGATTATTTTAATCANNNAGGTCCGTGAGGGTGATTCTGGCGACGACACCTAAGCGTTTTTGCTTCTCAAATAATATATATTGGATATTATATATACAATTTGTGATAGCGTAACCATTTAAAAACAATAGTGAAATCCAAATTATTCTAGTGGTTAATCAAAGATTTAGTGTTTGTACACTGGATTCGGAGTTCATCTATCATAAATCTTAACTTAATTATCATATAGTACGAAAACAAATTTATCGAAAGATCTCCTACATAATTTAAATATGTTAAGCATAAAACTAAAAACTATGGGTGTCTTATCATTTTTTTTTTACTTTACAGCATATAATTTATTATAAAATAAAAACTAGGTTACATCGGATAGATATCTTTTTAAATATAGACGATCCGAAATCTATTTTGCGAAGAATATCTTATATCGGATAGATACGAAAGAACAAATGCGGTATAAAAAATATGAATAAACTCACTTATTGTTAATTAGTTTTAAGTTGAAGTTCAACTTTAAAATAATATTATCGCCAAATTCACATTGTTCTACCAACTCAAAATTAATTAGACCCGAAAATAGTCCAAATCGATCTAATCTAACATCATATCAACAGTTCAAATTAATTTGATTCGTTTCACTTGAAATAATTTTCGTTTGTTGATATTAATAACTAGACCAGTTATTATTTCAATGGGGAGCACGAAAAATATTCTACATCTGAAATACGTAAAAAATCGAGCAATGAGATATGAGTAAATCCACTCATTTTCAATTGATTTTAATTGATTTTAAGTTGAAAACCAATAAGAAAAATTCAAACATTTAATATATTAAGATTTTGAATATTTAGTATATTAATCACATTTGATCCAATACCTTTTCAGCAATTTTCAATAATCAAAATATTTTTAACGAAATCTTTGAGGGTTCCGTTAGTTAAAACGAAGGAGAAGGAAGAGCACGTGGAGAAGGAAAGAAAGGAGTAAGCATGAGAGCCGACAAAGAGTATCTTTTAAGACATTGGGTTTGCGTCCACAAGAGTCCTGCCTTTTCCTCTCTATAGCTGCTCACATTTAATTCAACAATCTCTTCTTTGTCTCTCTCTCTCACTCTCGTGCTTTCTCACTTTTGAGTTTGAGATTTGTCAGCGCCTTCTTCGCGTCTTCTTATTTAACCTTCACTCTCTCCAATGCCATTTCCCACGCATCTTATCCTTTCTCTTTTTTCTTACTTTAGTCTATTACACCACAAATTTTGTCTATATTGATTATAGACAATATTAGAGAGAGTGTTATTTATGTCTATAGATTTTATAATATTGTCACTGTCTTTTAAATTTGTCATAGACGGCCATAAATTCGCGTACCACTGTCCACAGAAAAGACCAGCATGCTCTGTAAAACGGGACGTGCTCCTGTAAAACGGTCCGTTCGAGTGTTCGTGGACAGTGCGGACCGTTTTACAGGGACACGCTGGTCTTTTTCCGTGGAAAATAGTACGCGAGTTTGTGGCCGTTATGGTAATTTTAAAAGACAAGTTTTGTGATGGCAATTTCATAAGGTTCGTGGACGGAAATGACAGTTTTAAATACTCTCTTGATCATACTCATGCTTATGCTCTTCTTCTTCTTCTTTTTTTTTTTTTTTTTTTTTTTTTTTTTTTTTTTTTTTTTTTTTTTTTACAAGACTCATGCTTATGCTCATACTCATGAAATCTTCTTATAGTATTTGTCAAGTACTATTTTGGATTTACCGAATTTGTCCTTGTGGTTACGGGTAGTTTTGTCATTTTAAGATGAAGTAATTTTAAATATTTAATAAATTAATTTTCATAGATATATAGTTATATTTAGAATATTGTTATTACATTTAATAAATAATTTTAAAATAAATGTATATAGAATATTTAGAATGTATTTGAAAAATGCGATTAATTTTTTTTTTTGTCAACATATGATTAAACTTAAAACATATTTAATTGTAATTTATACCTAAATTTAGATTATTGTTACAAGGTTTGATAATTAATGATAAAAATATATATCGAAAATATAAAAATATAAAAATTAATTTTACATTCAAAATCTTATAAATATTTATAAACAATAGTTCAAGTTTCTGATCGATAAAAGTTAAAAAGACTATAACTATAAATATCCAGAGATTATATAAAAATGAGTACGAAATTGAGATAGCAACCCTTTCTCGTTCCTTTTTCTCTTACTTTTCTTTTTCTCTCCCCTGGCGGCAAAAAATTGATGACGCGTATGAGCCGAAGTCGGAGGCCACCAACCCAGAAGAGCGTAATATGTCATTGGTGCAAAAACAACCTGGGTTTGGCACGTCACTCGGCTCCTTGGCTCACTTCGGTTTTGTGCTCGATGTTATATATGTATATATATATATATATATATATTACATTTTCTTCTGTGATATATCACGGGTTGATTTTTAATTTAATATTAAATAGAAATTTAATTTATTATTTTTACAATTATAATTTAAGCTTATTATATTATTATATATAGATTAATTTTATAAAAAAAATTGACTCCATTAGTAATTTTATTGTTTTATTGGCTTATGTTTCATTTTCAATGTAGTAAATATATTTAATTTTATAATTCTTATTCTTATGATCAAATATATTAATAATCAAACATAAATAATTTATTAGTATGATAAATTATTTAATTTAATATCAAAATAAAATTCAACCCGCGATATATCGCGGGAGAAAATATAGTATTTTATTCTTATGATCAAATATATTAATAATCAAACATAAATAATTTATTAGTATGATAAATTATTTAATTTAATATCAAAATAAAATTCAACCCGCGATATATCGCGGGAGAAAATATAGTATTTAGAATATTGTTATCACATTTAATTCTTTAAAAATTAACTTTAAAATAAATTAATTTTATATATTTAATATATTATTCGCATACCTATATTTAGAATATTGTTACTATATTTAATAATTAATGGTAAAGAGTATTTAAATTAAAAAAATACTTAATTTTCTCCTGCGATATATCGCGGATTGATTTTTTTTATTTTAATTAGGCCTGGACATTTTTGGATTCGGTTTTATTTAGAATATTGTTACTATATTTAATAATTAATGGTAAAGAGTATTTAAATTAAAAAAATACTTAATTTTCTCCTGCGATATATCGCGGATTGATTTTTTTTATTTTAATTAGGCCTGGACATTTTTGGATTCGGTTTGGGTTCGGGTTTGGGTTTGGTTCTTTCGGGTAACCGTTGTTCGGATTTAGAGATTTAGGTCCCATTCGGGTATTTTAAACATAAACATTTTATCATATAAGTATAACTATAGAAAATTAGATATATAATTATTTTTCAGGTACCCGTGGATCTTTGAATTGGTCCGATTCGAGTTCGGTTCTTCGGATTTAAAGTTTGAGGTTCCTTTCGGGTATTTCTCTAAGTTCGGTTCGGGTTCGGTACCGATTTTTGGTTCGGTTCGGTTCTTCAGATTAGGTTTTTTTCCCATTCCTAATTTTAATACTAAACTGAAACTTTTAATATTAAAATAATAATAATAAATCGTTATTATATATATAATACTATCAACTACTTATTTTAATATCAAGTTTAACAATCAATTTTTTTTATATTTTATAATTAAATATTATATCAATTTTAAAAGATGGATCCTTATTCCATATCCAAATATAATATGTTGATTTTATAATTAAATATTATATCAATTTTAAAAGATGGATCCTTATTCCATATCCAAATATAATATGTTGTTATAATAAATTTGGCCCATTACACAATTTTTATTGACTTTTATAATGAAATCATACGTTACGATTGTTATAATTTATTTTAACAATTATAGATTAGACCTAGAACATTATTATATATATATATATATTATTTTTATTGCATTAGTAATTTTATTATTTTATTGGCTTATGTTTTCAAAATATTAATAATCAAACCTAAACCTAAAGAAAATGTTTTCAAAATATTAATAATCAAACCTAAACCTAAAGAAACTAATAATATAATATAAAAGATTTCAATTTAATATTAAAATAAAAATCAACCTGTGATATATCGCGGGAGAAAATCTAGTTCAATAGTATTTGTTAAATCATTTTTAACTATATATATATACCACTTCTTAGTACTTAGCGATGGCCATGTCCTGCATTGTCCTAGAAATTAGAAGATTCTTATTTTTTATAAAAAAAGAACACAAAAATTATAGAAATATATGTGTTTGAAAATATGATCTTAGGTGCATAACTATATATGTTTTAAAAACAAGTTATACGAAAATTGATTTAAACTTAAACTACTTTTCAGTTATGAATTTTATGTTTATCAATCTTTAGTATAGAGAACTAGAATAAGTATATGATAAATTTTATGTTTAAAATTAAGTTATTGTATTGGTATCACTGAAATAAAAACATAGGGAAAACAACATTGAAAAAAAATCAACGTATATATCTACAGAAATATTCATTAAAAATCTTAGCCAATATTCAGAATTATAATCACGATTTTTTCATAGGTATAACATAATTTTGGTAGCTGATTTTTTTCTTTTTTTTTTTTTTTTTTGGGGTAGAAATGTTTTTTTTTTTTTTTTTGGGGTAGAAATGTAATGGTAGCTGAATTCTCGAATTAAGTATTTTGTACCTAATTTAATTTGTGCTTATATTATATATACAGACACAGATTATTTTGTGGTTAATCTTTTTTTTTTGATAAATGATAAAACAATTACAAATAGGTGAATCTAATTTCTAGTAGTAAGTATCATGTAAGAATAAAACATAGNAAAAAAAAAAAAAAAAAAAAGAAAGATCGTTGTGCCAAGTTTATGACCTAATATTTTCTATATATTGAATTAAAATCTGAATTTAAAATTCAAATCTTGGTAATCACTATTACTTTGGGGTTAATTGTGATTAAAAACATGATCGTTGAAACAAACAATAGTGATTGAAACGTTATGGCGTGTAGAGGTGGGGACCAAAGCCACCGCCTAAAACATGAGAGAATGCTGTCATTGTCATAAGCATCTCTCTTTTTATCTCTCTTCCTAACCCTAATTTACCAATCACCAACCAAAGCAAAATTTAAGAAGACAACCTCCACACATACACCTCAAACAAAACCCCCAACACATCTCAATAAACTAAACAATAAAAACCTATCAAAAGCCCTTTTCACTTCTTCCCAAATACAACTCAGAAGAGAAGCCAAGAGAGTCAGAAAGAACCTTACCAAAAATCAATCAAAAGAATAAGATGATTAAGAATAGTCCAGCTTGATATTTGTTGTAAAACCACAATTATTCCTTTCTTCTTTCTATCTAAAGTCTCTCTTAGGTCAAAATCATCAAAATCATTTCTCATCTCTCATCCATGGATCCAGTTCAATCTCATGGATCACAAAGCTCTTTACCTCCTCCTTTCCATTCTAGAGACTTTCAATTACATCTTCAACAACAACAACAACAACATCATCAACAACAACAACAGTTCTTTCTCAACCATCATCAAAACCAACAAAGAAATCTTGATCAAGATCATGATCCACAACAGCAAGGAGGGTCATCAATAATGAATCGATCTATCAAGATGGATCGTGAAGAAACAAGTGATAACATGGACAACATAGCTAATAACAACAACAATAGTGGTAGTAGTGAAGGTAAAGACATAGAGCCTTCCTACTTGAGTTTTATCGCTTTAATTCGTTGCTATAGTTAGGATTAGACCGATCTTATGGTTTTTCCGACAATTGTATGTAATGTATAATCGAAACTATTATGTTTAATAAGGTAAAGAGATGAGTTTACACGGCGGAGAAGGAGGAGAAAAGATGACGAGAAGACCAAGAGGAAGACCTGCTGGATCAAAGAACAAACCTAAAGCTCCAGTAATCATAACAAGAGACAGTGCAAACGCTCTTAGAACTCATGTTATGGAGATAGGAGATGGATGTGATATAGTTGACTCTATGGCTACTTTTGCTAGACGTCGCCAAAGAGGTGTTTGTGTTATGAGCGGTAATGGAAACGTAACTAATGTCACTATACGTCAGCCCGGGACACCACCTGGCTCGGTGGTTAGTCTCCACGGCCGCTTCGAAATTCTCTCTCTTTCAGGTATAATCACTATCCAGTATGCTTTTCTCGCATGTCTTTCTTGATTCGGTATTTGGGAAAGAAAATGATATTTTTTTATACGCCCCCTCAAACTGTGGTGTCGAAGAAAAAGCTGAATAAGCGATTTGAGATTGTTATCAATGTAAAGTGTGATGATCTCGAAAAAAAACGATTTTGGAGTCTCTAGAATATAATATATTCATATCAATTAGAAATCTCTAGATTATCTTATGTATTTTTTTATACGCTCCCTAAAGTTCAAAGTGGTGATGAAAAGAAAGCAGAATCAGCGGTTTGAGATAATTTCAAAGAAGCGATTTTAGAGTCCATAGATGATTGACTCTTTTTTCTTTTTCTTTTTCTATATCAGGATCTTTCTTGCCACCGCCTGCACCTCCTGCAGCTACGGGACTAAGTGTTTATCTTGCCGGAGGTCAAGGGCAAGTGGTTGGAGGTAGTGTGGTGGGACCTTTGTTGTGTTCAGGTCCTGTGGTGGTTATGGTGGCGTCTTTTAGTAATGCGGCCTATGAGAGGTTACCTTTGGAAGAAGATGAGATTCAAACGCCTGTTCAGGGAGGCGATGGTGGTGGGGGAATGGGATCTCCAACAATGATGGGTCAACAACAAGCTATGGCAGCTATGGCGGCGGCTCAAGGGTTACCACCGAATCTTCTTGGTTCGGTTCAGTTGCCGCCGCCACAACCACAGCAAAATGATCAGCAGTATTGGTCTACGGGTCGACCACCGTATTGATTAGTATATATAACAGATGAATCTAAAATATATATAGCTATGTAGTTATATATATGTAGTAGCTATTTACTAATAGATATCTTACATATATATAAAAGCAAGCTAACATGCAAATGATTAAAAGGAGTTATGTTTGAGAAGATGAAGAAGCCTATTAAGATGGGGTTTGTGGATCACCAATTCAGTAGATGTTTCAGGTTCTTCTTTGTTTTATTGTGTTAGATCTTTTTTTCTTTTTTTTTAATATGTTTGAGATTATGTAAGGTTTAAGTTGTTCTTACTTTATGGAGATTTCTTTGATGAATTTGATTTTAATTCTGTTGGATTTGTGTTTTTCTTGTTTACAAGAGTTCATTATCCAAATTAAATAACAATTCAGGTTCTTCTTTGTTGTTTGACAAAAAAAAAGGTTCTTTGTTTTATTGGGTTCGTTTTAATTCGTAGATCTTTTTATTTCTATTTTATGTTTGAGATTACGTATGGTTTTAAGGTGTTCCTTACTTTATTAAGATTTCATTCATGAATTTGATTTTTAATTATGTTGGGTTTTGTTTTCTTGTTTGCTTGAGTTAATTATCCAAATTAATCTTTTTCTTGTTCTATCCTATTCCATTAGATATCGTAATTTATAGTTTCCATAATTTGTTTTTGTTATGACCATCTTATGGTGTTTTTAGGGATGGGTTGCAAGTCGATCCGTACTATCCTGATCCGCACAAAAACCTACGTGCATTTTTAATTTTAGGTCTGTATCTATCCTGCCTCGTATAATTTTTTTCAAAAAAATTAAATCCGCACCCGGCCCCGCAACTTACCCGGGGGCCGCGGATATCCGCAAACCCACGATCCACATCAAAACCCGCAAACCCGCTACCCACAAATCCTAAAAATGCGACCTGCAAAATTAAAAAATCCGTTACCCGCGACCCACAAATTCAAAATATATTAAATTTAACATTAATTATATTATTATTAATTAATATATATAATTAAAATATATAGTATATAATTTTATTATTTTTACATAACAAAATTTTATATATTAATAATTTCATACAAAATATTTTATATTTTATAAAATATATACTATATTATATTATATTATATATCATATATTATATACATATATTTATATTTAAAAAAATGCAGGCCCGGGGACTCGAGGGGGCCACCTCGCAAACCCGCAAATATTTTTGGTAATACCGCACCTATTCCATGGCGGGTAAAAACCCGCGGGTGCGGGTGTCAAAACCCAGGTCTAGGTATTTTCATCTTCTCTCATTTTCTAACTAAATATCGTATAATTATAATCTCTACACTAATTATCATACATATGTATCTAAGAACATGAACTAAAGCGCATTTTATTTTCCCAATCAATATAAGACCCTTAGAATTAAGGATTCTACAAACTCCCCCTTTTGACAAGCGTAAGAACAAAATAGTACAAACTCAAGATGATCAGATAAAATAATTGTCAAAAATATACAAAAATGGTAGATTACTCTCTTGTAAGGCTCATCATGGCTTATCTCCTAACTTAACTTCGCGGGTTTGCTTGGGCTCTATTTTAATTACGTACAATCAAGAGAATTTTACAGAGACTGCCATTTTCGCTCAAAAAGTTTGTGAAAATGCCAATTCCGAGTTCTGTCTTTTAAAAATACCACAGACAGCCCAAAAACGCGTGGGACAAAGTTTATGAGAATGCCACTGTCTTTAAAAAATCCATAGACAGCCCAAAAACGCGACATTCTCTTTAGTTATAGACAGGGACACGCTGGTCTTTTCAGCTGTCTATGGCACGCGTGTTTGGGCTGTCTGTGGGCAACTTTTTGGACGGTGGCAATTTCGAAAGGTGGCAGTCAATAAATGGCAGTCTCTGTAAAATTCTCTACAATCAAATTGTGTTTTTGTCTTGTAAGAGGGTTCTTCGGTAAATCCACTGAACATTTCCAAAGAGCGGAAAATAAGGTACATCTTTTGTCTTGAACAAGAACACAAAGATGAACTAATCGTGCATTTTAGGTTTAACAATGGACTAATCGAGAATCTTAGTTACCGATTGAAGTAATAAAAAGCCCAAATCTAAGTAAAGGCCACCCATTACATCACATGAAGGCTCAGAATCAATATTCATTTTTGGTCAAACAGGTCCATTATGAATAAATGAAAAACGCATAAAGAAATACAGAGAAAAAGGACAACCAACTTTGATTAATTCCAACATATATAGTTCCATATTTACATAAAACTTCCCCATATCCAAAACCAACAACAACAACAACAAAAGGGTACAGATTACAAAACCAAATTAGCTAATGAACAAAATCAAAATCAAGCAGAGAAACTTCCATGGGAGATTGCAAGAGCAAACTCAGACTTAACCTCCAAATACTTTTTCAATCCATCCATCTTCATCTTCTCAATTCCTCCTACCTTAATTTTCCCCGGAATTATTCTACTCCAATCAGATTCCTCCGCCGCCGCCGTAGTTCTCATCCGTCGCTCGTACTCCTCCGCCACCAAAATCGCTATGTCAGCCATTGAATCGCTTACAGTACTATCTTTGTCTGATATCTTTGGTTATATTTGGTTATGTAACAAGGAAATATGCAAAACTATTATTTATAATGCTTTCTGATGTTAGTGGATAAGGTTGGGTCAATAGTTTCTCTAATATAAAATTTGGCAAATGGTTTTTCAAATACCAAATATATGTTCTGTACAGATGGTTTTCTTGATAAGGTGGGCTTTGGTCGGTTTCATTGTTTATTCTTTTTAAAATTATTATCCTCTTCCAAGAAACACAGAATGCAAATATAATAAAGGATTTTCAAATAAAATATTAATTTTGTGTGGAACCTCGTAGAACGATCCAGGGAAGAAACTATTTGAAACCATTAATCATAGGCTTATTTGATGACAAAAATTATCAAATGCCATCTAATTGCATATCAAAAATAATACCGAATCGGAGTTGAATTCCATTTAATAGATAATAGTCATCGCGACTTCTGAATCAAAATTCTTAGATGTAAAATTAAGGTACATAAAAAAGATCTTTTAATTATGGTAAAATGTGAATGTACCATATGAACCATCTTCAAATATAATGTTGGACCAAATTTTCTTTTCTTTTGAAGATACATATGACAATTTCCAAAAGCCCAGTCATCAATCTCTAGGCCTGTTTTGGGCCCATCATGCTCGTTTTCTTTTACCAGCTTTTTTTTAGTTCTCTTTTTGTGTCTCAGTGCCAACAAAATGAAAATTATTAGTCGGAGAATGTTATCTTTATTTCGTGATTACGACATATTTCTTCCCCCCCCAAACTATCAACATACTTATATATATCTCTCATACTTTGACATCTGTCCAATTGCACCCGAATTAGTATTTTCGTTCCGTTTCCCCCCTCAATTTGGGTTTCGTCTGCAAGATTATCGAAAAAGTAAATCACCATAATAATCAATCTTAGGACGAATTGAAAAGAGATGTAAATATTCGAAGAAAATTATGACTAGATAGTATATTTCGGAATAAATTATGTCTTCAAAATTTGTCTCGATGCAATTGGACAGAGATCAAAATATGGGGACTATTTGTAACTATGTCGATAATTTGGGGAAGAAATAGGTCGTAATTGTAACATCCCTATCCCGGCCCATTCGTTTTTAAATCCCGTTTAGAATTAAAACCCTAGGACACCTTCCATTTTTGCTTATAAAAAGAGAGGCAAGGGTTCTCTTCTTTTCACACTCAATTCTGGAGCGAAGCTCTGCCCAAATCTCGTTATACCACCGTCGTTAGCCACCGTCAGTTCGCAGGATTCTTTTCAAGGCAAGTTTTCCAGAATCAGTGTTTTGTTCATAACTCTTGGTTCCGATCTTAGATTTCAGTGTGCGACATATCAAACTGTAGGTCCCGCCGAGACGAAGCCAACGCCACCTGAATCGCCGGATTTAGTAGCCGGACGCGCCATCACTCGCCGCCGCAAAGTTCGTCGGAAAATTCAAACGTCTCCGATCAGTGTGATTTTCCGGTATGTGATAGATATTGCTGCTCTAATTCCGAATCAGCCTTTAGTTTCACTTGAATCGCTATATTCTGAAAGTTATGGCTGTCCGAAGTTGCGAGGGTAGCTATATTCTGAAAGTTATGGCTGTCCGAAGTTGCGAGGGTATTTTAGTAATTTTGCCAAAGGATCGTTCTGTTATGGAATCTGGTCCCCAGTTGTTACTGGTATCGCTTTGTGCAGTCTAATATCAGTAGTTCTCACTTTGTTTCGAACTTCCATTTTTGGCAGGGTTCTATTTAAGGAAAGTTCCCTTTTTGGCAGTTTCTAGAAAAGTAGAGTTTCGTTCTTCTGTTGCCAAGGTGAGGAATTCGTTGAATGTTTCCATTAGCTCAATATTATAGCCCTAATCTATAGTTTGAGTCTTTGATTAAAACATGTTTGTAACGTGTCTAATTAATAATAGATGCGTTATCGTTTGTTATTGTATAAACTATATATTATGTAAACAAATATATATATGTATCACATAGAATCCGTAGGATTAAAGGATTAAAACTTTTGTGTGATGATTTGTAATAGATGCGTTATTGTTTGTTATTGTATAAACTATATATTATGTAAATATATATATATATATATATGTATCACATAGAATCCGTAGGATTAAATGATTAAAACTTTTGTGTGATGGGAGTGGTTCTGTGGCATTGTGACCCGGACTCCTGGGTTAGGTTGGTACGGGAGTGGTTCTGTGGCATTGTGACCCGGACTCCTGGACCACGTGGATCGAGATTTGTGGAGGAGCGTCTGTCATGTATGGTGTGCCCTGTATGAAGATGTGTTCGTGGTCTGTCATGTATGGTGTGCCCTGCATGAAGACATGGTGGGCGTTTGTCATGTATGGTGTGCCCTGCATGAGGACGTGCATGTTTCTTGTGTTTGTGAAGGGAAGGAGTTTCTGTGGACGTGCATGTTTCTTGTGTTTGTGAAGGGAAGGAGTTTCTGTCATGTATGGTTTGCCCTGCATGAAGATTCGTCTGGCCGTTTGTCATGTATGGTGTGCCCTGCATCAGGACGTGTCCCCTGGCTTGTGTGTGTGACACTTGAGTGGTCATATGTTTGAGCATAATAGATGCTATTGATTGTTGCATGTTTTAGCCTTAGACTTGCTTTAGATTATTGTTATAAAATAGATGCTATTGATTGTTGCATGTTTTAGCCTTAGACTTGCTTTAGATTATTGTTATAAGTTGTTTCGGTGGATTCATGAGTCCTTAGACTCGTTTCTCATTGGGTAATCCAAATTACTCATCCCCTCCTTCTCCAATCTTTCAGGTGAGCCTCGTGTCGCGCCCGAGAAGCATTGAAGTCGTTAAAGCTTTTCTATTATTTTAATAAATTTTTCCAGGTTTATTTATTATTTATTAAGACGTTTTAATTGGTTATTTCGAATTTAAGTTATTTTGGAGTTATTATTTTAATAAATATTTTTGGATTATTTTGGGAATTTTTATTTAATTATTATTTTGAAGAAAATCGGGTACTATTCACGAAAATGCGATATGTGTCGAGTATTTTGGTTATCATCTATTAAATTATATTTTTTAATTTAAATTATTAATAATTGATGTTCTATTGAAAAATTTGGAAACTAATATTTACATATCTTAATAAAATTATTAATTGTTCATTAAAAAAAATATTAACTTTTAAAAATATTAATCTTTTCTAATATTTAACTAAATTTTAAGAATTGACCATAAAGGTGCAACATATATCAACGGATGATCAACGGATGAACCGATGATCAAAGACCGCATTAAAAATCAAGCAAGAAATAACATCTGATACCATATTAGTGGATGAATGAAAACTAACGAAACAAAATACAGAAGCGGTCTTAACTGAGAACAAATAAACATAACCATAAAGAAATTAGACTAAACCAAAACTGAGAATTACCATACTTTAATGATTCTTTCTCTCTAGGACTCTCTGTTTTTCTTCACTTGTGGCTTCTAATTCAGAGCCACTGATTAAATTTGGACCAGACTTTTGATTTTTTTTTTTATTCTTTTGTTGAGTTCGTGCATGGTCTAGATTCAAGATATGCTAAGATTGGACTATAGTAAAGACCGGTTTAGTATTCTTATAAGAATCAATTACAACAAATAACACTTTTTTGGTCAACTTGTGAAAAATAGCACCATGTCCGTACACCCTCTTGATTTTTTGTCATTTA
>CM071717.1:49483082-49501058 GCA_036630335.1 Physaria fendleri | reverse complement strand
TCAAATCGTCACAATTTCGTCACAAATGATCTTATTGTTACGAAAATATGGTTATTGTGACGAAAAAAATCGTCACAATTTCGTCACAAATGATCTTATTGTTACGAAAATATGGTTATTGTGACGAAAAACATATCTCGAGATGGTTTGTTGGAAAATGAAATAGGATGAAGCAAGTTGGTACGTAGTCCAATAGTATTATTATATTCATCATTGGTATCAACAAGGTTATTTTGGAATATGCTTTTTAAGGTAACCTTAAAGTTAGATCTGGGCACAGAGTACGAGGTTTCTGACTTCTTCTTCTTTCTTTTCTTTTTCTTTTTTTTGTCAGAAATTCCAGCTTTCATTCAACAAACATGGGCTGCTGTAAGTAGAAAGGATAAGAGATAAAATATGGTAGATTCCATAATTATGTATTTTTGTATATTTCTTTCAAATAAGAGATTCCATGTTTTTGTATATTTATTTTAAATAAGAGATTTTATAATGATTTTAGGATTAAAGAATAAAAAAAGAAGAAGGTAAACTGAATAATTATATATTTAAGAGATTCCATTGTTTATTGGTATTAATAGCAAGATAATAATTGTTTGATGTTGTCTCTTCATAATTTGGTTGATAAGAAAACCCAATACATAAATGTTGAAACCAAAACATCATTTCCTATATAGATGAGACGATATATAGATTGTTGCACAACTGGTATTGTCTTTTTAATGGTCCCGGATTGGGAACGCTCTTGAAATTTTATTTCAACATTGGCAAATAGATATGAATTAGTTAATTCTTGTCATGAATATTATCACACAACTTTGAAGATGCTTTTTTTTTGTTTTCTATTTCAAGATGGAGAAATGGTCACTGCCTGTACATTTTTCTAAAAATGTTTGAGATTTGGATGCAATGTGAATGGCTATGTGATTATACAATTTAATGTAATCGGTTTAAACCCAGTTACTGCAAGATCATCGAGAGAACTATTTGATCAATTTAATTCCTTTGTGATATCTTTCATTACTCTCTACTCTGCTTCTACAGTTGAACAAGAGGCTACCTAGATTAACTTAATAAATAAGATGTCCAACGACTAGATCTTTCTCCCTTCGGATCTTTAATGGGAGGTCAGAGAAGCTCAACCTTAGCGCATAACGATCTAAATTCACCAAAATCCTCTTTGATATATATATATATATATCTGTTTGTTGGAGATTGTTCAGTGTCTTTTATATCTAAAATATTTTGCGGTGATTTGAGACATTTATCAAACACAATTTTGAGTGTGTCCTATAGATCCTTGGCAGTTTCATCAAATGAGGAAACCGAACATATGTTTTTTTTAAAGGAATTCTAAAGAGCATTTAAGACCGTTTGATCTTCCTAGAACCGCTTGGAATCTTCTTCATCAAACCTCATTTTGGTGGATGCTCTTCATCATATCTAACTCTCATGGATAGGAATGTTAAATCGGGTAAACACTAACATGGTCGGTCTGGCCCATCCAGTCCAGTCCAGCCCAGTCCGGTCCTATAAATTTAGACCCTAAATCCTAAAAATTGTTGCTTAAAATTTTAGAGTTCATTTAGGGTTCGACCGACCCTTTTAAGTCCTAAACTAAAAGGGTTGAGCCCTAAATTTCAAAGTAAATACCAAAAATTATATACCGTAATTTTTCGGTCAAAAATTACGGATGCGGAATTGTCCCACAAAAAATCGCTGAACCATAATTTTTCCGCCAAAAATTTACAGAATCTTATTTTTCTGCAAAAAAATTACAGAATCTTAATTTTCTGCCAAAATATTTCGAAGCTATAATTTTTCCGTTAAAAATTACAGAATCATAATATTCCCATCATAATTATAGAACAAAAACATAATCAAAACTTAAAAAGACTTAACAGGACTTATTAGGGTTTAACATATATTTACAGTTTAAAAGGACTGAAAATAAACAAGACTTAAAGGGATTAGGGCTTAAACGGGTTATGGCTGGACTGGGAAGTCTATTTTAACATCTCTACTCATGCATTATATATATCCTTCTCCGTGGAAACAAATTGAGAGTTAAGAACATGCTCTGATATACCACGGCGGCATAGAACAATCTTTGTGTCTTGACCATAACAAATAATTATTCCATCAGAGAAAACATCAAAACACAAATCAGAAATTTTCATGAATAGAATAAGTGTAAGTAAAAATCTTATAACTTCTGCACGATGTACAAACCATTAGTATAAATATAAATCTATATAATTACCATTAGTCAAATATTTTTGTAATTATATGATGTACAGCGACAAATATTTTCCATTAGAATAATCAATCTCAATACAACAAAATATTGCAAACATAAAAGGAAAGAAAATCTATTTATCCACGAACTATTGCCATATCATAATATTTTTCCACAAACTATTGCCCCTTTTTAAATCCCCATGAAATCAAAGTTGTAAACTTATTTGTCCATGAAATCAAAGTTACAGACTTATTTACCCGTGAAATGAAAGTTGCAGACCTACTTGCCCACGAAATTGAAAGTTTGAATTTCAATTTCATTGGGTAAATAAGTATGCAACTTTGATTTCATGGGGATTTAGAAAGAGGACAATAGTTCGTGGAAAATATTATGATATGTGAATAGTTCGTGGATAAATATGTTGTTTTCCTAACATAAAAAAAAATGATTAAGGGCATGTATAGAATTTAGAAAGGTTTAGTTAGATTTTGATTGGGGTAATCCATTGTTATATAATTAGATTTTATGCGAAAACCTAATCGCAGAAACCACATTGCATAAAGAACAATTTTGTTTTTGTAAAAACAATCTATTGAGTAGTTATCATATTCACAATTTTTTTTTTTTTTTTTTGATATCAACAGAATTATCAATAGTGGTCATGTTGGTCATGTTTGTTTCTCCATTTGCTAAATCCATTCAAATGATTCATTCAAATGGTTCATTTGAATGGAAGCAAAAACGCTTAGGTGTCATCGCCAGAATCACTTTCACGGACCATATTTACGAACATGCCATTTTGATTTAATTTTTAGAATAAGGAAAGAACAACCTATTTACCCACGAACTATTGCCATATCATAATTTTTTTCCACGGACTATTGTCCTCTTTCTAAATTCACATGAAATCAAAGTTGTAGACTTATTTGCTAATGAAATCAAAGTTACAGACCTATTTACCCGTGAAATGAAAGTTGCAGACCTACTTGCCCACGAAATTGAAAGTTTGAATTTCAATTTCATCGATAAATAAGTATGCAACTTTGATTTCATTGGGAAAATTCACATGAAATCAAAGTTGTAGACTTATTTGCTAATGAAATCAAAGTTACAGACCTATTTACCCGTGAAATGAAAGTTGCAGACCTACTTGCCCACGAAATTGAAAGTTTGAATTTCAATTTCATCGATAAATAAGTATGCAACTTTGATTTCATTGGGATTTAGAAAGAGGACAATAGATCGTGGGGAAATATTATGATATGTCAATAGTTTGTGGGTAAATAGGTTATTTTCCTTAGAATATTTGTAAACTATATCATTATATTATTTACCATCTATAATAAAGTTAAATCCGCGTATGACGCGGGTACCGTCTAGTACTTATGTTATGTCGCAGAACGAGGTTTGTAATCTTTGGTGTGTGTAAAAGGGTAAGAAATTTAATATCATAAAAAATAATAACCGTTGATTTTGTTGAGGTGGTTAAAGTTAACGGCTAAGATGTAGCTTACGTGGGAAGAAAGAGTTTGATGAAGTAGTTGACCATAGGAAGTGGATATGGTGACATTGTCAAAAAGTCTTAAGTTGGTTTCATTTGAGTTGGTCTTATCATCATAAATAATATTTTGGTTATAATATATATATTAAGATAAAAGTTGGTATTGAAATTACAAAAAAAAACATAGTAGTTATGTGTGACTTGAAATTAAGGGAAAAAATATTTGGTGAAGATAATTTCAAAAGCTATCAGATTTGTAATTAAGATTAAAAAAATTATATATTAGGTGTAGACTTTGTCAATATAAAGAGCTAAGCTAATTATCTGACTTTGTTTGGGAAAAAAATAATGATTCAAAAAAGGGTTTAATGCAAAAAAAACCTTGACCTCTATCGAATTTGCAAATTTACCCTTTATCTTAGAAAAATATAAATTAACCCTTCACCTCAAAGTTAAACATCAATTTAGTCTTTAAAACAGTTTTAATTTTTACATAAATTGATAGATTTTGCTAATATAAATGTTTGTTATTTTGTTTAGAAATACCACTTTTTTTTTTGTGTCTGTGAGAAATACCACTTTGTGGTTTTCGAGACAGTTGACCATAGATAAAGACCATTTTGTTTTTTGGGTCAACGATTACCTTCTTGGTAAATGATCCGTTTACCACGTTTACCTATATGTTTTTGGTAAATCGTATTCGATCAACGATTTCAAGGGTTTTTTTGGTAAATTTGTCTCGGTAAACGATAAAAAATGGTATATATCAGATACACCGAAGTCAATAGTGCTATTTCTCACAAGATTTCAAGAGAGAAGTAGTATTTCTCGTAATTGATTCAAATGCAAATAAATGTTGTTTTTTTTTCCTAATAAATATTTATATGGACCAAAATTTTTTATCTTATGAAACTTTTGTAGCTGGCAAATGATAAAATTATTTGGAAAAGAGACTTTTTCTTTAATGAGAGAAAAAAACATGAGATTGTGTATGAAATGATGGGCTCAACTACAATGTTTTTGAGATTGCATGTGTATGCCAACTAACTCTTTGATTTATTGAAGCCCCCATCACTTTATTTTTACATAAAACATTTATCTATAATATTAAAAAACTATATATTATACATTATTGGATATTTAAGATCTATGCTAATAAAAAACTATATATTATACATTATTGGATATTTAAGATCTATGCTAATCTCTTTTATAACTTTTCAAGTAGTTCAAAATTTATAAACATAAACTATATTATACTTTATTGGATAATTAAGTTGTTTCAAGTAGTTCTGTATCTATTATTAGTCTCCTGATAAGATTTGATTTTTTTTTTTTTAATCTTTTTCACTTTGTTACATATCCGTATTCATTTTAGTACATTGATTTCAATAATCGCAGCAATTTTTCACAAATAAATACACTCGATTAACCATAAAAATGTTGGTTTGAATTGATTGAGACACCGATTTATTCTAAATTTTGATCCGATTTTGTAAAGAAATATGATAAATAATTGTATTAAAGAGAGTCACCGTTTAATACAAAACCGGTTAAAATTTAGAATAAATCAGCCGTTAAATCGATTTAAAACGGTTTTTAAAATTAAAATAAGTGTAAATATCGTGTATGTATGCAATTACAAAGTTAGGTTTACAGGAGACCGAAGCATTGTGTAGCCCATTACGTCTCGTGTATGTATGCAATTACAAAGTTAGGTTTACAGGAGACCGAAGCATTGTGTAGCCCATTACGTCTATGGGCCAGAGCCTACATTATATAGCTCATTTACTGTATGGGCCGATTTCGATATTATAAAGCCCATTAAGTTTAAATAAATTTTTATTTGTGTCCAAAGTCAAAATCTGTGAGGATGTGATCGGAAGCTGCATTAAGTTTAAATAAATTTTTATTTGTGTCCAAAGTCAAAATCTGTGAGGATGTGATCGGAAGCTGCAAGTTATTGGCGATGATGGAGACGATGAAGACGAAATGGGTAGCTATGGCAGCAAGTATATGGATACAATGCACAGTAGGCGGTTCATACGCCTTTAGTATCTATTCCGCCGTTCTAAAATCGACTCAATCATACGATCAATCAACCCTAGACACCGTCTCGGTCTTTAAAGACATCGGAGCAAACGCCGGAGTATTCTCTGGATTAATATATACATACGCTACATCTAATAGTCGCCGTGGACGGGGAGGTAGAATCGGTGGTGAAGGAGGGCCTTGGATTGTGCTTGCTATTGGGGCAATTCAATGTTTTACTGGTTATTTTCTCATGTGGGCTTCTGTTACTGGATTAATTGGGAAGCCTCCGGTGGCTTTGATGTGTTTGTTTATGTTTATAGCAGCTCAGTCGCAAACGTTTTTTAATACGGCTAATGTTGTTAGTGCTGTTGAGAATTTTGCTGACTATGGTGGTACTGCCGTAGGGATTATGAAGGTGTTTTTCTTATGAATTTCTTGATTTCTTGAATTGATCTGTATTGTTGATCATGCTGTAAGTATAGGACCTAATGATCGGTATGGGACCTATGGACACTAGGGATATAGTTTGAAAAAGGTTGATTCTTTTTACTTGATTTGGGAGTAAAGATTTGTTTTTTGGTCAAATGATGATGGAACATCCAATTTTTAGAGCAGAAGCTCCCACAAAACCTCAACTCTGGGAGATTCATGGAATTTTTGGGGATGTAGCTGATGTTCTATTAATTCCATCTTGATGGGAATCTTAGATTTTGACAGAAGTTTGCAGAGTTATTGGGTTGTGTCTCTAGTTGATTCATAAGAATCAAGGTTATGTCTTGCCCAGACTCTATTTAAATGCCATGTAAAATTTTTGGGGTCTTACCTTTGGAAATTTACTTTCTGGGGTTGATTGGATTGCAGTTGGTACCTGGTAATTTTATGTATTTCTATTGATAGGATCATGGTCGTTGTGTAAGGAATTTTTGGGGATGTAGCTGATGTTCTATTAATTCCATCTTGATGGGAATCTTAGATTTTGACAGAAGTTTGCAGAGTTATTGGGTTGTGTCTCTAGTTGATTCATAAGAATCAAGGTTATGTCTTGCCCAGACTCTATTTAAATGCCATGTAAAATTTTTGGGGTCTTACCTTTGGAAATTTACTTTCTGGGGTTGATTGGATTGCAGTTGGTACCTGGTAATTTTATGTATTTCTATTGATAGGATCATGGTCGTTGTGTAAACTGGTCATTCTCCGGGCAAGCTGTTTTTAATATGTGTGATTGTAATTATAGTGGCACATCCAATCTGATCTGTTCTTCTTTTTTTGCAGGGTTTTCTTGGTCTAAGTGGAGCTATACTTATTCAACTGTACGAGACAGTGTGTGCTGGAGATCCAACGAGCTTCATTCTTCTACTGGCAGTAACGCCAACAGTGCTCTCCCTCTTAGTCATGCCTCTAGTCAGGATCTATGAGACGAGCACAGCTGATGATAAAAAACATTTAAATGGTCTTTCAGCTGTATCTCTCATCATTGCAGCGTATCTTATGATTGTTATCATACTGAAGAACACCTTTGGTCTCTCATCATGGGCCAATATTGTCACACTTGTATGTCTACTTTTTCTGCTTACCTTGCCTCTTTTTATTGCGAGAAGAGCACATCGAGATCAGGTAGAAAAATTAGTACCATCTGATTATTCCCCTCTCATAAGCAGTCCAAAGGCAACAACCTCCGGTAGCAAAAGTTCTGAAGGTGAAAGTCAAATAGAAGCTGGTCTCAATGAGAACCTGAATCTTCTGCAAGCTATGAAAAAACTAACCTTCTGGTTGCTGTTTCTTGCCATGATTTGTGGAATGGGCTCTGGACTTTCGACAATAAACAACATCCGGCAAATAGGTGAGTCTCTTCGATACTCATCAGTCGAGATAAATTCACTTGTCTCATTGTGGAGTATATGGAACTTTCTCGGTAGATTTGGAGCTGGCTACGCCTCAGATACATTACTCCACAAAAAAGGATGGCCACGTCCTTTACTAATGGCTGCAACACTCGGAACAATGACCATAGGCCATTTAATCATAGCCTCTGGTTTTCAAGGAAACCTCTACATTGGTTCTGTTATAGTTGGCGTTTGTTATGGTTCACAATGGTCATTAATGCCTACAATAACCTCTGAACTATTCGGAGTTGGCGTTTGTTATGGTTCACAATGGTCATTAATGCCTACAATAACCTCTGAACTATTCGGGGTCCGCCACATGGGAACAATCTTCAACACCATATCTGTAGCTAGTCCCATTGGTTCCTACATCTTCTCTGTAAGATTAATCGGTTATATCTACGACAAAACTGCCTCTGGTGAATTCAACAGATGTTATGGCGCTCATTGCTTCAGACTGTCATTTATTATAATGGCGTCTGTTGCCTTCTTTGGGTTTCTTGTCGCAATTGTACTGTTCTTTCAGACAAGGACACTATATAGACAGATCCTTGTAAAGAGGTTACATCGTCGTTAAGAGTTCTTTGTGAATACTAAACTTCAAATGTGAGTTTTGTGAAGTGTATAGACATCTCAGATCCACCAATAATGTTGTAACTTTTGTAATTCATATTTGTTTATACATTTCAATAATAATTGCAGGCCATCAAGTCTCATTCATTCATTATTCAGACTAATCTCTACAAACCAAAACCAATCAACATTCACCAACACTGTATTCAATGTGATTCCAGGTATATACTTTTTATAATGTCTAACAAGATAACTCTTATAAAAAGGTTTTGACTTATAAAAAGTTAGTTTTGTAGCATTTAATAGAAGAGAACTTGAAGAGGACAATAACTTTTTGGCTTTGTTCAAACCTACTTTTTCGATATTCAAAACCCACATGTAATAAAGTCAACTACCTTGACTTTAATCCCGTGAACGTGAGAGAAGCTGAAAATAACAATATAGAGATAAAGATCCAAACTTTGTTCTGTCTTTCTCTCTTTGCGAGACGAGAAAGTTGAAAAATTCAAATAATATCTATTAATTATTATATTCAGAAGTGATTTTTGGGGATATGGTTGTTGGAAGACATGGGAAGACAGTAAACACCATCACAACTGCATTTATTCTGTCTGTAGAGTCAAACAAACTAATTTTATTATTGTAATTTGTTCAGTCCTATCTCTTGTGTCTTGTCCTGAGATCAGATGTATATAAAAGAGAGTTCTTTTCTTCTTATTCTCTCTTGATTCTCTCTCTCTTTTTCCACTGTCATTATCCATTATTATCCTCAAAATTTGTCTCTTCTGAGATATGATGATGCTTCATCGATCTCTTGTCTTCTTCTTCTTCTTGTTCATCTCATGTTTCACTCTTTCTTCATTGGCTCTTCCTCTTTGTTCCAATTCAAGTGAGTTTTTCTTTTTGTTATTGTATTGATTTGATTCTAGATTGCCGCAATGGTCAACTTTTTTTTGTTGTGTTTTTTTTTCAGGAGCTCCTATGGAGGTGAATTCGACATTGAGCTTTTGTCCTTATGAAGGAAAAACATGCTGTAGTAAGATGGATGATTCAAATTTGAATAAGCAATTTCAAGCTATGAATATTTCAGACAAGGGTTGTGCTTCTGTTTTAAAGTCAATCCTTTGTGCTGTAAGTACAATCTCTCTTGTATCTCTAAAGATTCTGCAACTGTTTCATTAGTTTGCTTCTAGCTTTAGTCATTCTTACCATTGTGATGTTCTTGTTTTAAAATGAATCAAGAGATTTGTGTCCTAAGTTGTCCTTAGCTGATGATAAAAAGCATTTAAATGGTCTTTCAGCCGTATCACTCATCATTGCAGCGTATCTTATGATCGTTATCATATTGAAGAACACCTTTGGTTTGTCATCATGGGCCAATATTGTCACACTTGTGTGTCTAATTCTTCTGCTTACCTTGCCTCTTTTTATTGCGAGAAGAGCACATAGAGATCACGTAGAAAAAGCAGTACCAGCTGATTATTCCCCTCTCATAAGCAGTCCAAAGGCATCAATCTCCGGTAGCAAAAGCTCTGAAGGTGATAGTCAAATAGAAGCTGGTCTAAATGAGAACCTGAATCTTCTACAAGCTATGAAAAAACTAACCTTCTGGTTGTTGTTTCTTGCCATGATTTGTGGAATGGGTTCTGGACTTTCTACAATAAACAACATCCGACAAATAGGCGAGTCTCTTCGATACTCATCCGTCGAGATAAATTCCCTAGTCTCCTTGTGGAGTATATGGAACTTTCTTGGTAGATTTGGAGCTGGTTATGCCTCAGATACATTACTACACAAAAAAGGATGGCCACGTCCTTTACTAATGGCTGCAACACTAGGAACCATGACCATCGGTCACCTAATCATAGCCTCTGGTTTTAAAGGAAACCTCTATATTGGTTCTGTTATAGTTGGCGTTTGTTATGGTTCACAATGGTCATTAATGCCTACAATAAGTTGGCGTTTGTTATGGTTCACAATGGTCATTAATGCCTACAATAACCTCTGAACTATTCGGAGTCCGCCACATGGGAACAATCTTCAATACCATATCAGTAGCTAGTCCCATTGGTTCATACATCTTCTCTGTAAGATTAATCGGTTATATCTACGACAAAACTGCTTCTGGTGAATTGAACAGATGTTATGGCGCTCACTGCTTCAGACTGTCGTTTATTATAATGGCTTCTGTTGCTTTCTTTGGGTTTCTTGTTGCCATTGTACTGTTCTTTCAGACAAGGACACTATATAGACAGATCCTTACAAAGAGGTTACATCGTCGTTAAGAGTTCTTTGTGAATACTAAACTTCAAATGTGAGTTTTGTGAAGTGTATAGACATCTCAGAATTTCAGATCCACCAATAATCTTGTAACTTTTGTAATTCATATTTGTTTATACATTTGAATAATAATTGCAGGCCATCAAGTCTCATTCATTCATTATTCAGACTAATCTCTACAAACCAATCAACATTCACCAACACTGTATTCAATGTGATTCCAGGTATATACTTTTTATAATGTGTAACTTGATAACTCTTATATAAAAAAAGGTTTTGACTTATAAAAAGTTAGTTTTGTAGCATTTAATAGAGGAGAACTTGAAGAGGACAATAACTTTTTGGCTTTGTTCAAACCTACTTTTTCGATATTCAAAACCCACATGTAATGAGAACTTGAAGAGGACAATAACTTTTTGGCTTTGTTCAAACCTACTTTTTCGATATTCAAAACCCACATGTAATTAAGTCAACTACCTTGACTTTAATCCCGTGAACGTGAGAGAAGCTGAAAATAACAATATAGAGATAAAGATACAAACTTTGTTCTTTCTTTCTCTCTTTGCGAGACGAGAAAGTTGAAAAATTCAAATAATATCTATTAATTATTATATTCAGAAGTGATTTTTGGGGATATGGTTGTTGGAAGACATGGGAAGACAGTAAACACCATCACAACTGCATTTATTCTGTCTGTAGAGTCAAACAAAACCAATTTTATTATTGTAATTTGTTCAGTCCTATCTCTTGTGTCTTGTCCTGAGATCAGATGTATATAAAAGAGGGTTCTTTTCTTCTTCTTCTTCTCTCTTGATTCTCTCTCTCTTTTTCCACTGTCATTATCCATTATTATCCTCAAGATTTGTCTCTTCTGAGATATGATGATGCTTCATCGATCTCTTGTCTTCTTCTTCTTCTTCTTGTTCATCTCATGTTTCACTCTTTCTTCATTGGCTCTTCCTCTTTGTTCCAATTCAAGTGAGTTTTCTTTTTGTTATTGTATTGATTTGATTCTAGATTGCCGCAATGGTCAACTCGTTTTGTTATGTTTTTTTTTCAGGAGCTCCTATGGAGCTGAATTCGACATTGAGCTTTTGTCCTTATGAAGGAAAAACATGCTGTAATAAGATGGATGATTCAAATTTGAATAAGCAATTTCAAGCTATGAATATTTCAGACAAGGGTTGTGCTTCTGTTGTAAAGTCAATCCTTTGTGCTGTAAGTACAATCTCTCTTGTATCTCTAAAGATTCTGCAACCTTTGTGCTGTAAGTACAATCTCTCTTGTATCTCTAAAGATTCTGCAAATGTTTCATTAATTTGCTTCTAGCTTTAGTCATTCTTACCATTGTGATGTTCTTGTTTTAAAAATAATCTGCAGAAGAGATTTGTGTCCTAAGTTGTCCTTTTTTGGTTACTTTGATGAGACAGAAATGTGATCCTTTCTCATCAGACTTATTCAGAAGTAACTCAGATGTTACTTTGATGAGACAGAAATGTGATCCTTTCTCATCAGACTTATTCAGAAGTAACTCAGATCAACAGTCTGTTCCAATCCTATGTAACTCAACCACTTCAGCCAATTCCACCAAGGACTTTTGCTCTGAGACATGGGAGACATGTCAAAATGTCTCTATATCGGGTTCCCTTTTCGCTGCCTCGTTACAAGGCCGGGCTGGAGCGCCAACAAATAACAATACCTCGAAGCTTATTGATCTATGGCAGTCCAAAACTGATTTCTGCAGTGCCTTTGGTGGATCTAGCTCCAATGAAACAGTTTGCTTCAATGGTGAGCCTATTACTCTTAATGACACTACTCCTAACAAGCCACCTTCTGGTATATGCCTTGAGAAAATCGGGAACGGTTCTTACATTACTCTTAATGACACTACTCCTAACAAGCCACCTTCTGGTATATGCCTTGAGAAAATCGGGAACGGTTCTTACCTCAACATGGTTCCTCACCCGGATGGGTCTAACAATGCATTCTTCTCAACACAACCTGGAATAGTGTTCTTGGCTGGTATACCTGATCAAGATTCAGGTGGGGTATTGAATGTGGTTCCCTCTAGTCCCTTTGTTGATTTGACTGATGAGGTTCATTTTGATACTGAGTTTGGGATGATGGGTATGGCTTTTCATCCAAATTGATTTGACTGATGAGGTTCATTTTGATACTGAGTTTGGGATGATGGGTATGGCTTTTCATCCAAATTTTGCTCAAAATGGGCGGTTTTTCGCTTCTTTCAACTGCGATAAGTCTAAGTGGCCAGGCTGTAGTGGAAGATGCTCATGTAACTCTGATGTGAACTGTGATCCTTCCAAAATAACTCCTGATAGTGGGTCTCAACCATGCCAATACCAAACTGTAATAGCTGAGTATACAGCCAATGGTACCTCATCAGACCCTTCTAAGGTATAAACTCTTCTTCTTGACCTCTTTTCAGCTTCGTAATGGAGCTTTAATCTTCCCTTTCTCTCATTGTTCAGGCGAAAACCGCTAAGCCAACAGAAGTTAGGAGAATATTCACTATGGGTCTTCCTTTCACATCTCACCATGCTGGACAGATTCTGTTTGGTCCAGATGGGTACTTATACTTCATGATGGGGGATGGAGGTGGAGGTGCAGATCCATATAACTTCTCACAGAACAAGAAATCTTTGTTAGGAAAGATCATGAGGCTTGATGTAGATAACATTCCTAGTGAGTGTCTTTTGTTTATGTTATAAAATCAATCTGCAATGTGTCCTTTATCATTTACCAAGATCCACAAATGTCTTTAGGTACATCTGAGATTTCCAAAATGGGTCTATGGGGAAACTACTCTATACCAAAGGACAATCCTTTCCGTGAAGATAAAGAGCTTGAACCTGAAATATGGGCTGTTGGATTGAGAAACCCTTGGAGATGTAGCTTTGATTCCTCTAGACCTTCTTACTTCATGTGTGCTGATGTTGGACAGGTAACAATAATAGCTTATTTTGACAATCAGTTCTGCTTTTGCAGTCTTTTGACATGTTTCTCGATTACTAGGACACATATGAAGAGGTGGACCTTATTACCAAAGGAGGAAACTACGGTTGGCGTATCTACGAAGGTCCAGAGGTTTTTCACCCTGAATCATCCCCTGGAGGCAACACATCAGCTAAATCCATAAACCCAATATTTCCTGTGATGGGTTACAGCCATTCTGAAGTTGACTCAAGCGGTAAATCAGCTTCTATAACTGGAGGATACTTCTATAGAGCAGAGACTGATCCTTGCATAGCTGGAACGTAAGCCAACACACACACACACAAATTTTCTCTTCTTCTCTCTTTTCTCTCTTACATTTTGTAACTGTTATACTTGCAGGTACGTGTATGCTGATCTCTATGGAAATGGTGTGTGGGCAGGGACTGAATCACCGGTCAATAGTGGGAACTTTGTGGCTAACAGAATGAACTACAGTTGCGCCACTGACTCGCCGATGAAATGCAGTGATTCACCAGGATCTTGATTTGACTGATGAGGTTCATTTTGATACTGAGTTTGGGATGATGGGTATGGCTTTTCATCCAAAGTTTGCTCAAAATGGGCGGTTTTTCGCTTCATTTAACTGCGATAAGTCTAAGTGGCCAGGGTGTAGTGGAAGGTGCTCATGTAACTCTGATGTGAACTGTGATCCTTCCAAATTAACTCCTGATAGTGGATCTCAACCATGCCAATACCAAACTGTAATAGCTGAGTATACAGCCAATGGTACCTCATCAGACCCTTCTAAGGTATAAACTCTTCTTCTTGACCTCTTTTCAGCTTCTTAATGGAGCTTTAAGCTTCCTTTTCTCTCATTGTTCAGGCGAAAAACGCTAAGCCAACAGAAGTTAGGAGAATATTCACTATGGGTCTTCCTTTCACATCTCACCATGCTGGACAGATTCTGTTTGGTCCAGACGGGTACTTATACTTCATGATGGGGGATGGAGGTGGAGGTGCAGATCCATATAATTTCTCACAGAACAAGAAGTCTTTGTTAGGAAAGATCATGAGGCTTGATGTAGATAACATTCCGAGTGAGTATACTTTAGCTTTTGTTTATGTTATAAATTGAATCTGCAATGTTATGCATTAACCAAGATCCACAAAAAGTTAGGAGAATATTCACTATGGGTCTTCCTTTCACATCTCACCATGCTGGACAGATTCTGTTTGGTCCAGACGGGTACTTATACTTCATGATGGGGGATGGAGGTGGAGGTGCAGATCCATATAATTTCTCACAGAACAAGAAGTCTTTGTTAGGAAAGATCATGAGGCTTGATGTAGATAACATTCCGAGTGAGTATACTTTAGCTTTTGTTTATGTTATAAATTGAATCTGCAATGTTATGCATTAACCAAGATCCACAAATGTCTTTAGGTACATCTGAGATTTCCAAAATGGGTCTATGGGGAAACTACTCTATACCAAAGGACAATCCTTTCCGTGAAGATAAAGAGCTTGAACCTGAAATATGGGCTCTTGGATTGAGAAACCCTTGGAGATGTAGCTTTGATTCCTCTAGACCTTCTTACTTCATGTGTGCTGATGTTGGACAGGTAACAATAATAGCTTATTTTGACAATCAGTTGTCTGTTTTTGCAGTCTTTTGACATGTTTCTCGATTAATAGGACACATATGAAGAGGTGGATCTTATTACCAAAGGAGGAAACTACGGTTGGCGTATCTACGAAGGTCCAGAGATTTTTCACCCTGAATCATCACCTGGAGGCAACACATCAGCTAAATCCATAAACCCAATATTTCCCGTGATGGGTTATAGCCACTCTGAAGTTGACTCTAGTGGTAAATCAGCTTCTATAACTGGAGGATACTTCTATAGAGCAGAGACTGATCCTTGCATAGCTGGAACGTAAGCCAATACACACACACATTTTCTCTTCTTACTTCTCTCTTTTGTCTCTTACATTTTGTAACTGTTATACTTGCAGGTACGTGTATGCTGATCTATATGGAAATGGTGTGTGGGCAGGGACTGAATCACCGGTCAATAGTGGGAACTTTATGGCTAACAGAATGAACTACAGTTGCGCCACTGACTCGCCGATGAAATGCAGTGATTCACCAGGATCCTTTGTGGGTTTCTTAATATCTTCGATTCTACTGGTTTTGTTACTGTAATGTGTGTGGAAAAAACTTTTTCATAGGTTGGAAATTTTCAAAGTTTGTTTATTTTTTGTTTGTGATGAACGGGACCAAAGATTAAATTTTCTCAATGTGATGAGATTATAATATACCAACTATTCGAATTATTAAAAAAATATAAAAATTGGACTATAGAATTGTAGGGCTTTACCCCGAAGGGAGCCCTTCCAGAAATTCTCAAGGCCATGGGTCAAGCCCAGGCCCATGAGGGGGTTTGGAAATAGTTTTCAACCAGCAATAGACGCGCCTCGGTTAGTACCTCATTAGCTGCGTCATTGCCCCAAGCGCAAAGATGTTTTTCCCAGGAGCATGTGATCTCTATTATATAGCTCAAGTTTATTGTGCTTCAAAGCCGTATAAGCGATGTGGGACAAATCCACGCACCGTAAGCTATATTATTACAATCCAGTCCTGGGCCTAATAATTTGGGCCTCATGAAGCGTAAACATATAAAAGGGCTTTCTAGTTTTAGTGAAGAAGACAGTTATTTATTCACCTTTAAGAAATATTCACGTGTTATCAATTTAGAACTGTTTCTTGTTCGGTCCTGATCATTATTTATTCACCTTTAAGAAATATTCACGTGTTATCAATTTAGAACTGTTTCTTGTTCGGTCCTGATCATGTTGTGAAGTTGAATCACAATGAGAGAACAAAAATAAGATTAAGAAAAAAGGGTTTATGAATCTAAAAATAAAGTTATGTTTTTGCTCCCCTACACCTTGTTCTATCCATTTCTTCAACAGATCAGGAGGTCAAAAGCTGCAGACAAATCGAACCAAGTCCAGGCTCTGTTCTTCTCTCTCTGTGGTGAGCTTGCAAAATTTGCCCGAGCTTTCTTGAAAACGTAACTGTATTCTTAACATTTATCATCTCATGTTACAACACTCAGGCTTGTTCTGTCTTAAGAGCTTATCCCATAAGCAAATCATCTGTCTCGGTGATTGGTAATGAGCTGTGAAGTAATTCTCAACACAACCAAACTGACAGAATTTTAGACTGTGTCTGTAATCCACTGGGTTTGTTGTGTTCTTGAATTGCTCAACCCACATTCCAACACTCACATCCTCCATCTTGAATTAACATTTATCATCTCATGTTACAACACTCAGGCTTGTTCTGTCTTAAGAGCTTATCCCATAAGCAAATCATCTGTCTCGGTGATTGGTAATGAGCTGTGAAGTAATTCTCAACACAACCAAACTGACAGAATTTTAGACTGTGTCTGTAATCCACTGGGTTTGTTGTGTTCTTGAATTGCTCAACCCACATTCCAACACTCACATCCTCCATCTTGAACAGCTGGTGTATGTTAACAAAAGATCAACAACAGAGAATGAGAAGTCGAAAAATTGATTCTGTCTTCTGCTTACCCGTAATTTATGTCTCTCAAACTCTTCCACGATGAAGCGAGCAATGTCCGAAGATAGACAGGTCCATTTGCGTAAGGCGGATAGTCCTCCTCTGGCCATTCCTGATATCACCCATGCGCAAAAATAATAAAACCATCACACTAATTCATTCAATATGCAGCATATAGAGATGGAGTGTGATGCAGAAGAATGTACCTCGTATGTGACTGCCCATTTACCACCGCGGAGAGGTTTGTGGTAATAATTCATGTTACCAATATATAGGCTTCTACCTTCAGGTACCTTTTTCACTTCATTAATCACTGCGCCAAGTTTTACAAATGTATCATCGGAGTGTGATGCAGAAGAATGTACCTCGTATGTGACTGCCCATTTACCACCGCGGAGAGGTTTGTGGTAATAATTCATGTTACCAATATATAGGCTTCTACCTTCAGGTACCTTTTTCACTTCATTAATCACTGCGCCAAGTTTTACAAATGTATCATCATCACACTTCATTATGTACTTTGCCGAAAATGCAAGAGCCTGCAGCAATCAAAGTCAATTTTCAACAAGCTACTCTACTAAATCAAGAACGATTCTGCAGAAGCATGAGATTTATGGAATCTGATAACCCACTCCGTGTTCACATATGGCAACAGTTTTCAGCACGACGAGATCATAGCTATCCATGTAAGGAACAAGTACAATGTCCCCAAAATACTCTGCTTCTTTCTTCAATTCCACATTCACCTCCTTCCTCCCATGCTATAAATGCACATCACGAAAAGAAACACACATTTAACGCTTTAATCACATTTTCCTTCATCACCCGGGACGACAAAAAATGTAAAATCTAACTTACCAGCGCCACAAAGAAACGAGCAACAACTTTAGCAGATGTAATAAGAACATGCTGCATCCA
>CM071717.1:49365507-49377205 GCA_036630335.1 Physaria fendleri | reverse complement strand
TACCTTCCAGCCCTACAAATGGTACTTCAAGCAGTCAAAGCAACACTCTGGTTCACACCAATACTCACACAACCTCCGTCGGGATCTTCCTAATCTACTACAACCAATACTCACATTCTTGGGTGCTTCAAAGGATCAGTGTACCTACTATGGCCTTTAGCGTCCTTTCTGCATCTTATAGTCTTCAGACTCTTCACATCACCAAAAAGCTTAAATTCACCATTGAGATGATGTCAATCGCCATACAGATACTACCTGCAAGAACCAGAGATATATCAGCTGGATCATTGTTCATATGCTTGTTGTACTCAGCTGGAATCGGTGGAGCTACAGCTACAAGAACACGTTTTGATATTCTTTTCATCACTATCATCATCACAAGCCTTGCCTGGACAATGCTCAAAGGCCAGCTGTGGCAGGGGAGGATGTAAACTTTTGTTGCAGGGGAGAGTTTCTTCTGCGTGGCTACAAGCATGTGTAATGGGTTACTATGTAGCTTATTCTGAGGATCCACAAAGTAATAACTTTGATGACACAATTCCACATCGGATTGAGCAGCAAAGAATTGAAAAAGAGGCAAGAGAAGCTGCAAGATGAAGGAGATAACACACGTATAGAGAGCTTTCATACCAATAATGCCATCAACTTAGTTCAGAAAAAAAATCATACCAATAATGCCATCAACTTAGTTCAGAAAAAAAAAAAAAAATCGTTTCTTTATTTGTTTTCCCGAAGCTTTGTAGACTAAAGATTGGTGATTGTTTAGTTTCATATTGCACAAGTTTCTTTCTGCATTTCTTAAGATTGTCTTCATATCTACAAAGAAGTATAAGTTCCTTGAGTGCATGGATTAAAAGAGGGTGATAGCCTCGGAATCATTGGTCAAATTCTAATATGTAATGTATTCATGAAAGCTCTTGAACCTTTCCTACAGGGATTTTCCAGAATACCAACAATATAGTGACTCAAAACCTTTCCTACAGGGATTTTCCAGAATACCAACAATATAGTGACTCAATCTGGTGTCTTCCATTGAGCCATTGAGTCAGGATCATCTTTATTGGCCCATATGTAAGTTTTTGTTTGCAGTTTTTCTGAGCTATCCTGTAAAATCGAATGAAGACAGATTCAATTTCAAAGCTTCTTCATTCAAATCAAATAAAAAAAATCTGTAGAAATGAAACTCACTGTTAGCAAAACTTGTACATCTTGTCTTTCATATTCAATATCTTCAAACTCATCTAAAATGTAAAGTTCATGATTTGTGATTCCAAATAACACCTACACCCCCAAAAAAAAAAAAAAATCTGTAGAAATGAAACTCACTGTTAGCAAAACTTGTACATCTTGTCTTTCATATTCAATATCTTCAAACTCATCTAAAATGTAAAGTTCATGATTTGTGATTCCAAATAACACCTACACCCCCAAAAAAATTCAAAAGTGAAAATTTTAAAATCCCTAAGCAAGAAAAAGTAGAAATCTGAGATTCGGATACACTGACCCTGCCAGAGACTTCATCGGCTTTAGCTGGTAAAATCGCGGGATAAACACGTCCTTTGATGCTGAATCTATGGCTGTAAAACTCAAAACCCACAAATCAAAATTTTCAATTTCAGTAACCCAAATTGATCATATTAGAGAGAAAGAAAGAAACTTACAAATCAGGGAGAGTTCGGAGGCGGTTTGAGGAATACGATTGAGGAGGAGACGAACGACGTCGTCGGCCATGAGACTGCCGTAGACGAATACACTGGTGTATTGCCACTGTATTACTCATCTTTTTTTACTCTCGACTTACATCATTACAGAACACAAATCTATACATTGAACTCAAAACAGAACCATCACTTGGAAAACCAGTGTATCTCGGAGTCACCCTATCCACTTAATTCTTTTTTAAACTCTAAAACCCAATAAGCAGCAAAGGAGTAGGCCCAATAAGAGCCCAACACTCCTAAGTAATAGATTAGGGTAAATGAGTGTACCACTGTGCCGGTGGTTCAAAGCTGCCGGATTCCAGCGTAGTAAGGTGACGCAAAGGTGAGCAGGAGGGTTAATAACTGATGTCATCTTGGTCCATCTAGCTATAACAAGAATAGCCACAGTACTAAACGTTGAGAGGCTTCTTCTTCGGTATTAAAGAAAAAGAAGAAGCATACACATTATTTGATGAAGTAGGGTGTGAAACTTGTGTCTCAAGAAACAAAACGAGTCAAACGCTTTATGGAGATGTTGAAGCACAGCTCATAACAACAACAAGAAACGGTCTATTAAGTTTTCAAGAATCAATATCAAGAACAAGATCTTTCTTCCTCTCTCTAAGATCCATGATCCGAGGAATACGATTGAGGAGGAGACGAACGACGTCGTCGGCCATGAGACTGCCGTAGACGAATACACTCTGTATTGCCACTGTATTACTCATCTTTGTTACTCTCGACTTACATCATTACAGGACACAAGTCTATACATTGAACTCAAAATAGAACCATCACTTGGAAAACTAGTGAATCTCGAAAATTAGTAAACTCTAAAACCCAATAACCAGCAAAGGAGTAGGCCCAATAAGAGCCCAACACTCCTAAGTAATAGATTAGGGTAAATGATTGTACCACTGTGCCGGTGGTTCAAAGCTGCCGGATTCCAGCGTAGTAAGGTGAAGTACAGGTGAGCAGGAGGATTAATAACTGATGTCATCTTGGTCCGTCTAGCTATAACAAGAACTTCTTCTTAGGTACTAAAGAAAAAGAAGAAGCATACACATTATTTGATGAAGTAGGGTGTGAAACTTGTGTCTCAAGAAACAAAACGAGTCAAACGCTTTATAGAGATGTTGAAGAACAGCTCATAACAACAACAACAAGAAACGGTCTTTTGCGCGAAGTTTTCAAGAATCAATATCAAGAACAAGATCTTTCTTCCTCTCTCACACTAAGATCCATGATCCACGAAACCATTTACTTCTCTCTCTCTCGCTCTCTTTATCTTCACTTTTGCTCTTTCGCTTCTTCAACTTCATCTCTTTCTCACTCTTCGTCTCCTTAACCTTTTGCCACCGTTTCCACCTTCGTCTTCCTCAACCGTGAAGTCTTTCTCAATGGTGCGTACTCTACTTCTTCTCAAATTAGCTTTAACTTTAGGGCGTTTGCGTCATTTCTTTACATTCTTCAACCTTAATCCACCATTTGATTCCATCACTAGAGATTACTGATTCTTCTGTTTGTTCTTTTGCAGGAAATCGAACAAACCGTAACTTCTTCCCCTGCACAGCAACCACAACAACAAGAACAAACACTAACCGGAAGATTCTTCAAATGTATCTTCACTTTTATCTTCTACACGCAACTAACCCTAATCTCAATCTTTGTGAGGAATACGATTGAGGAGGAGACGAACGACGTCGTCGGCCATGAGACTGCCGTAGACGAATACACTCTGTATTGCCACTGTATTACTCATCTTTGTTACTCTCGACTTACATCATTACAGGACACAAGTCTATACATTGAACTCAAAATAGAACCATCACTTGGAAAACTAGTGAATCTCGAAAATTAGTAAACTCTAAAACCCAATAACCAGCAAAGGAGTAGGCCCAATAAGAGCCCAACACTCCTAAGTAATAGATTAGGGTAAATGATTGTACCACTGTGCCGGTGGTTCAAAGCTGCCGGATTCCAGCGTAGTAAGGTGAAGTACAGGTGAGCAGGAGGATTAATAACTGATGTCATCTTGGTCCGTCTAGCTATAACAAGAACTTCTTCTTAGGTACTAAAGAAAAAGAAGAAGCATACACATTATTTGATGAAGTAGGGTGTGAAACTTGTGTCTCAAGAAACAAAACGAGTCAAACGCTTTATAGAGATGTTGAAGAACAGCTCATAACAACAACAACAAGAAACGGTCTTTTGCGCGAAGTTTTCAAGAATCAATATCAAGAACAAGATCTTTCTTCCTCTCTCACACTAAGATCCATGATCCACGAAACCATTTACTTCTCTCTCTCTCGCTCTCTTTATCTTCACTTTTGCTCTTTCGCTTCTTCAACTTCATCTCTTTCTCACTCTTCGTCTCCTTAACCTTTTGCCACCGTTTCCACCTTCGTCTTCCTCAACCGTGAAGTCTTTCTCAATGGTGCGTACTCTACTTCTTCTCAAATTAGCTTTAACTTTAGGGCGTTTGCGTCATTTCTTTACATTCTTCAACCTTAATCCACCATTTGATTCCATCACTAGAGATTACTGATTCTTCTGTTTGTTCTTTTGCAGGAAATCGAACAAACCGTAACTTCTTCCCCTGCACAGCAACCACAACAACAAGAACAAACACTAACCGGAAGATTCTTCAAATGTATCTTCACTTTTATCTTCTACACGCAACTAACCCTAATCTCAATCTTTGTGATCTTTCTCACACTACGCTTCCTAATTCTCTACAGCCAAGACTCACATTCTTGGGTTGTTGGAAGGATCGGTTTACTTCTTGTGCCAAGACTCACATTCTTGGGTTGTTGGAAGGATCGGTTTACTTCTTGTGCTCTATAGCGTCATTTTGGCAGTGTATAGTCTTCTCATCACCAAAAAGCATAGATTCACCATCGAAATGATGTCAATCGCCACAGGGGTATTACCTGCAAGAACCAGAGCTTTATCAGTTGTATCAACGATCATAAGCGTGTTGTACTCTGGTTTCTTAGTAGCTGGAATAGGTGGAGCTACAGCTACAAGAACACGTTTTGATATTCTATTCATCACTGTCATCATCATAAGCCTTGCCTGGACAATGCAGGTTCTCAAAAACATTCAGTTAGTGGCCATTTCTAAAGCCACATACGTATACTTTAAGCGACATGAACTCATGAATGCTTGGAATGCTCTCTGTGCTACTCTGAAACACAATCTCGGGAGCGTTTGTATTGGTTCAACACTTGTTCCACTTATTGTAATCTTTAGGGGAACTATTCGATGCGTGACATGTGGTGACGATGTTAGTTCAGAAAAAATGTACTTTCGTTTTTTTCTTTGTTTTCCTGAAAAGCTTTGTGGACTAAAGATCAGTGATTGTTTAGTTTTATATTGCAAAATGCAGATAGAAAAGGAATGTACTTATGTACATACAAAGTTGGACAAGAATGTTTCAGTTCTGATCCTTTCCTTGCTCTTTGTTCTGTTCTCTGTACTGACTTATGGTTTAGTCACAGCTACTTAGGAAACTTTTTTTTGCTCTTTGTTCTGTTCTCTGTACTGACTTATGGTTTAGTCACAGCTACTTAGGAAACTTTTTTTATATAACAACAGAAAATGTATGGCTTTGTTACAAGATTATAAAATGTTTCAGCTAGAATTACTACATAATTACAGGATTACAAATGTATATATGGAACTAAGAACAGAACCATGCCTGGAAACAAGTACTCTCAGGTCCACCACAACCTACAATATAAGTATCATACAGTTCAGATGAAGATAAAGTAAGTTGCCTAAAACAAGTAGAACATGAAGTCTTGTAAGGTAACCTAATGATGCCTTGCCTCTCCATATTTGAGTCTACACAGACCAGTTCCAGAGCAAATGGCTCAGAAGATGCACTTAGCTTCATAACAAGTGTAACACCGATTTTCGCCAGTTTTTCTCTACAACATAGATGATCCTACTGGGTCCTATAGATTATTTCCTCATCATCCTCATCATGACAAGAGTATATTATGATACAACAAAAGTAGTGTGAATTGACAGAATCTGGAATTGTGGATTCAAAACAGTAAGATTGTAGACTGATGCAGTCAGGACTGATTAAGATGCCAGTACACACAATGATCACTATTATTAAACAAAGACAGGACAATGACATTGACCGGATCATGGATAAGCATGCTCACCCCTACTTGAATGTAGTTGCTATTTGATATGTTTTTGATTGGTTGGAGTAAAGTATTAAATAATGTGACACAGCAAGCAATAAGTTTGAATTGGAAAATGTAATCCATAAAATCTGAAGAAAATATAATATGGACCGACTTTAACATCATTGTATGTGCCCATTTTCAATTATTTTTGGGGACATTACTCGTCAGCCTCTTATTTTGTGAAGGGGTCCATCGCTTTTTTTTTTTTTTTTTTTACACATACTTGAGGCAGGGGAGGAAGAAGGGGAAGAGGCGGTAGAGGTAGGAATAGGATGATTGCTTTAGCAATTTTCCTTGCAAGATCTTAATTTCACTGTAGCTTCTGAATACTGAATGTGATTTGCTATAATGGTTTGATTGGATTGTGCTACTTTTTTGGATTTACCAGGAAACGGATATGTGAATGATGAGTATGATGATGGAGAAAGGGGAAGAGGTGGCAGAGGTAGGATTCTTTTGCAAATTTCCTTACAAAATCATTTTGTGATTGTCTTTTGATTGGATTGTACTATTTCTTTTGGATTTACCAGAAAACGGATATGTGAACGTTGAGCATGATGATGGAGGAAGGGGAAGAGGTGGTAGAGGTAAGATTTCTTTGGCAGTTTTCCTTATAAAGTCTTAGTTTCACTTTGCTTGTACTTTGTAGATAAGGATTTAATTGGGTTGTTCTATTACTTGTACCTCATATTTACTAGGAGGTGGATATGCGAACAATGAGTATGATGATGGAGGAAGGGGAAGAGGCCGCAGAGGTAGAATCACTTTAGCAAATTTCTTTTGTAAAATGGATTTATGGACAAGGTTTGATTGGATTGTAATCCTTCTTTTTTTGAGTTACCAGGAAATGGATATGTGAACAATGAGTATGATGATGGAGGTATGGAACAGGACCGGTCATATGGGAGGGGACGAGGGCGAGTGAGAGGAGGACGTGGTGGTCGGGGAAGAGGAGGTTACAATGGTCCTCCACCTTACTATGAAGCTCAACAAGACGGAGGAGACTATGGATACAATGGGCCTCCACCTCCTGCAGACCATGGATACAACGGTCCTCCCCCTCATGCCCGTGGTATGATGATTGTTTTTATACACTGTTGTTTTTTACCGTGACATGAGTTCTAAATGCTTGAATGTTGTTGAAACAGGACGTGGCCGTGGAAGGGGAGTGGAAGGGGAGGTCGCGGAAGAGGAGGCGGTGGTAGGGGATTCAACAGACCAAACGGACCACCTATTCAGGCTGCTGCTTGAATGGACTTTGGGTCCTCCTAAATTCTCATGTATTGTCTCAGTTCGTCCAGGACAAAAAAACTTGTTGCCTTAGCATAATCTCTAGTTCTTGTCGCTTTAGGTTACATATCATATGTTCATTTATTTATGGACTTTCTCTTTGATATTTCAAGTTTTGTCTTTGCTTCTAGAAACGGATAAGTTTATGGTATTGCTTATATCCGATGTTTTAATGAAATGAAGTGAGTTAAAAAAAAAAAAAAAATGCTCGATACTCTCTTCTTTTTTTTTTTAACACATACTTCATTCATTATAAAGATGAGGGTCTCTAGGACCTTACAAGATGCCTAACAAGGCTTGTCGGTTCCCACTAATTGGGATAACCAAGGATGAACATAAGTGTCCAAAACAGCAAAATACCATGGACAAGAAGAAACAACATTTGCAATTTTATCTGCACAAGCATTTCCTTCTCTACCAAAATGAACAAAAGAATAACCCATCAGATTACCTGAGGCTACTATATCCCCCAAAATGAACAAAAGAATAACCCATCAGATTACCTGAGGCTACTATATCTCCTAGAAGAGAAGATAGATTAGGGAAATCAGCAGGTGCTTGAATGGCTTCAATAAGGGACTTGCAATCACTCTCCATTAACACATCTTTGAAACCTAAATTCTTCAAGCAGGTTGTAGCCCATGTCATAGCAACCGCCTCTGCATATGTAGGATTTAAAAGCTTGGGGTAACACTTAGCTCCAACCCATATAACCTCCCCTAAATCGTTCCTTAAAATCCATCCCACTCCAGAAGAGTTTTTATCTTTAGACCATGTTGCATCAACATTACACTTCAGTCTTCCCGTAGGAGGAGCCTTCCATTTCTTATGAAACCAATCACTCTCCATTAACACATCTTTGAAACCTAAATTCTTCAAGCAGGTTGTAGCCCATGTCATAGCAACCGCCTCTGCATATGTAGGATTTAAAAGCTTGGGGTAACACTTAGCTCCAACCCATATAACCTCCCCTAAATCGTTCCTTAAAATCCATCCCACTCCAGAAGAGTTTTTATCTTTAGACCATGTTGCATCAACATTACACTTCAGTCTTCCCGTAGGAGGAGCCTTCCATTTCTTATGAAACTGCGCCTGAATATTCGTGGGCCTTGGCGGGATTGGAGGTTGGCTCATCTTCCAACTAGAATACTCTTGTGTCGCAGAAGTAAGCACCTTATCCACTGGTATATCTTTCCCTGAAAATAACCAATCATTCCTAGATTTCCAAAGCTTCCACAATAATTTCCAAAGCTTCCACAATATCCATGGCCAAGATTCAAAGCTATCCACATCTTTAAATCGATCCAATCCCGTTCTATACAAGCAGTTTGCAATATTTTCGTAGAGAGAATCAGACGGGAATGGATAAAAGAGCGTAGCCAAAGGAGATAATGCCCAGATCACCCTAGCATACGGACACACAAATAACAAATGGTTGATAGTCTCACATGGATGATTACACCTTGGGCAAGCACTTGAGATAGATAGCTTTTTCTTCAGCAGATTATCCCCAACAATGAGATTGTTTGAGAGGCATCGCCAAAGAAAATGTCTAATTTTTGGCAAAGTATTGACCCTCCAAATATCCGAGAACAGTTGATGTACTGATGGACCTTGAAACTCAGAATCTGCTGGATACTTGAGTTGAGCTGACCACAACCAATATGAGGACTTGACAGTATAAACTCCTTTTGGATTGTGTATCCATGAGTATTGCTTTTTTGGCTCTTCATAGGAGGGTCTAATGCTGGTAATTAATCCCACCTCTTTTTCTGGGAAGGCAAACCGAAGCCTCTCAATATTCCATTGATCTGAGTTCGGTTCCTTAAAGTAATAAAGGTGAACACTGGCAGGATCAATATCCTCTTTCAATCTTGGTGCCCTCGGGAGATAGTCCAATATCCACGGATCAGTCAACATATTTATGGAGCTGCCATTCCCAAATTGCTGAGCATACCTTTCTTCATCAGTTGTTGAGTAGAAAAGATGCTTCTCCAAGCGTAGGACGGGCGAGAACCTAATTTAGCTGAGAGAGGTGACCCTCTTGGAAAATACCTAGCTTTGAAAGTCTTTGTGAGCAAGCGAATCTTGGTAGTTTGCAAGTCTCCACATCTGTTTACCAAGAAGAGCTAAATTAAAACCTTCAAGGTCTCTAAATCCCAAACCACCAAAATTTTTATGCAAGGTAAGCTTTTCCCAAGACTGCCAATTGATGCCTTTGTTATTAGACCTTTTTTTCCACCAAAAGTTGTTCAGAAGTTGCATCAGTCTTTTGAGAAGGGTCTTGGGAAGCAGAAAACAGGACATTGTAAAAGATGGTAGGGCTTGAAGAACAGCTTTGATAAGTACTAAGCTTTTCCCAAGACTGCCAATTGATGCCTTTGTTATTAGACCTTTTTTTCCACCAAAAGTTGTTCAGAAGTTGCATCAGTCTTTTGAGAAGGGTCTTGGGAAGCAGAAAACAGGACATTGTAAAAGATGGTAGGGCTTGAAGAACAGCTTTGATAAGTACTTCCTTTCCACCTTGAGAGAGGAAGTTTGATTTCCAAGAGCTTATAGTATTCGCTATTCTCTCCTCAAGGAATCCTAAGATTTGAATTTTAGACCCTACCATACATTCCGGTAATCCAAGGTAGACTCCTTTACCACCCGAGTTCTGAATTTGCAGGATATCCTTGACAATGTTTTTCCTCTCCTCTGCCACACTAATACCAGTGATTTGTCCATCTATCTCTGCTTGTTTAAAAGAAGCAGCCAGTACCTCTGCACAGATGATAAACAGGAAAGGGGATAACGGATCCCCTTGCCTAATGCCTCGAGTTGGAGAGAAAGACATGGAGGGGGACCCATTAATAAGCATTCTGAAGGAGACAGACGTTAAACAGGACATAATCCAATCGATCCATGTTTCCGAGAATCCAAAGTTGATGAGGGCTGCTCTAACGAAAGGCCATTCAAGTCTGTCGAAAGCTTTGGTCATATCTGACTTTATACCAATGAACTCTGTAGATGGACCCTTCTTTGTTCTCATAGCATGAAACACCTCTTGTGCCACCAAAATGTTGTCAGAAATTAACCTATCTTTGACAAAGGCCGCTTGATGCTCGGAGATGATACTTGGAAGAACCTGTTTAAGCCTTGAGGACAGCAACTTAGAAAGAATTTTATAAGCAAAAGAACATAAGCTTATGGGCCTGTAGTCACTCAGGGTTATAGCAGGTTTGCGCTTAGGGATCAAACAAATCAACGTCTCGTTCAGACGAGAGTCTAAGCCTTCTCCTCTCATGAAGCTGTGGATGAAATTGATAACATCCTCCTTTATAATCTGCCAATGATGTTGAAAGAAGACCCCGCTGAAACCGTCAAAACCCGGTGTTTTATCTGCTCCTAGATCAAAAACCGCTTTTTGAATTTCTGCTTCTGAGGCTTCAGCTATAAGCATGGAATTTTGTATCTGAGTAACTCTGCTTCTGATATTTCTGAGAAGATAAGACTGATACACCTCTTCTGAATCTCTAAGATCTGTTGTATATAGACCTGAAAAGTGTTTAATGGCCAGCTTACATTTAGCAGATTCAGAGAAAAATTGTTGCTTTGTAGCCTCATCTGTCAGCGAATGAATTTTATTCCAGAAGCGTCTTTGTTTGGTAGAGGCATGGAAATAATGTGTATTCTTGTCTCCAGCTTGTAGCCAGGAGACCCTACTCATCTGTTTCCAAAACTGCTCTTCTTCATTATATGCAACCCGCAGATTTTGATTGAGCAGATTTAGCTCCTCTTGCTAAACGAAGATTGGTGAGTAAGAGAATCGATCTTTAATTTGATAACTTGAATCAGTTTTTTAGAATTTGTTTGGGCTGACTGTTTCCAAAGTGACAAAGCTCTTCTGCATTCCTTGAGTTTGTCCATTAAGTTGTTTTGATCAGAAAGAGTGTCTATATTGGACCAGCTTCCCTGTACCTGTTTCCTTTAAACCCGGCTTATTGAGCCATCTGCTATCATATCTGAAGAGTCGAATCTGCTTGTGGTAGCCTCCCTGAAGAGAAACAAGCAAAGGACTATGATCTGAAGCTACTCTATTCAGATAGATTGATTCAGCCTCTGGAAAATCATGGAGCAGTTGTGGATTTGCTAGACTTCGATCTAGTTTACAATGGACATAGTGACCCTCTGGAAAATCATGGAGCAGTTGTGGATTTGCTAGACTTCGATCTAGTTTACAATGGACATAGTGACCCTTCCTATGGAGCAGTTGTGGATTTGCTAGACTTCGATCTAGTTTACAATGGACATAGTGACCCTTCCTATTTCCAAACCAAGAAAAAGGATTTCCCTGGAATGGTAATTCCAGAATTCCACAAGCTGCTATAAAGTTATTAAAATCTTGAAAAGAGGTTTGCGACCTGATCACACCACCCTGCTTCTCATCCTCCGAGCTAATTTCGTTGAAGTCGCCAAAGAGAATCCAAGAGTGATCCCGTTGCAAACCAATTCTAGATA
>CM071717.1:49288974-49309789 GCA_036630335.1 Physaria fendleri | reverse complement strand
TTTTATATCAAAATTCTTCATTTTTGAAACTCTATAAATAGAGACTTGTTTCATTTCATTTGGACACAAAAAAAAAAATCAGCCTTTTTAAGCTATGGATCCTAATAATAATTTTCAAAACACTCATAACTTTTCCAAACTTTTGGGGTTAGAATGTTTTTTTTAAGTTTAATATTTTATAATTTTTATATGTAATAATTATGTCTGTATTAATAAAAATCAAGTATATTTTAATTAAAAAATAAGTATATTTAACTAAAATAATTCTTCCAAAAAAAGAATTAAATAAAAAAAAAAATCAGTCTTTTTACGATATATATATCCTAATAATAATTTTCAAAACACTCAAAACTTTTTTAATTTTCAAAAATTTGGAATGTTTCGGGGTTAAAATGATTTTAAGTTTAATGTATGAATTTTATAATTTGTATGTGCGATATTGTATTAATTATGTGTGTTTTAATAAGAAATTAAATATATTTTTTTTGTCAACAATAAGAAATTAAATATGTTTAAATAAAATAAAATATTTTAATAAAAATATGGGATATAGTGTTTAAATTTTTAAAAAACCATTGTAAATGATAAAATAAAATAAATCTTGAATCATGACAGTGGAAGAGATAAAATATGATCTGGATAGAAAAGTAGGATGTTGAATAAGTAAACCGTTGTAAATATTCTAATCTGCTAATTAGTTGAAAACCTGTAGAAGTGCTGGAGTCTAATCCTTATAACCTGCAAATTCAAAGCCTCTGCTTCATCCGGATTCTTTACTTCTTCACCTCTATTTTTCTGCATCAATTTTCATTTTATTGATTTATTTTTAATGGGATAAATTGATCCCAAAATTTACGAAATTGATTGGTAATTGAAATAAATTTTGGAACGTCTCTCTCTCTCTCTCTCAAGTCCAACGGAAGCTTCGCTTATGGCGGATTTGCAGAGTTATCTCCGAGATCGATCATTAAGCGTTTCGAATCTCCCACAGAAAGGCCGCTCTCTATTCACTGCCAGAGATTTTCGTCCAGGTTCATCTCATCTCTTGGCGGGTTTAGGGTTTAGTTTGAGCAGTGTTTTTTTTTTGTTCGTCAGAGACTAATCTCGACCCACCCTGTGTTTTCTTCAGGAGAGGTGGTTCTTAGCCAAAACCCATATATCTGCGTTCCGAATAATACCTCCTCCGAATCAAGATGTGATGGATGTTTCAAGACTGGTAACCTTAAGAAATGTTCTGGTTGTCAAGTGGTTTTGTACTGTGGGAGTTATTGCCAGGTATAATTGATTTGTTTCATAATATTCCTATCTGGAGAATTTTAAATGATGAGTACTGTAAGATTTATTGTTTGTTTTTGATAATATTCAGAAGTCAGAATGGAAGTTGCATCGCCATGAATGCAAAGCTCTCTCTAGCCTTGAGAAGGAGAAACGATTGTTTGTTTCTCCTACAATACGTTTGATGCTCAAACTTTACATCAAGAGGAATTTGCAAAAAGAAAAGGTTATCATCAATCACATGAACGATGTTGCTTGCATACACGTTTGATCATTTGACGTGTTTGATGATTTGATTCATTGTATTGAAATGTGTAGGATAAGTATATTTAGATTTTGCTTTGGCTGCACGTTTTTCATTTTGATACCAGTCTATGTATCCTTGTTTCTTAGTGTATTTATCTTGTCCAGGTCCTGCCAACCACGACAACAGACAGTTACAGTATGGTCGAGGCTTTGGTGTCCCGTATCCTCTCTATGTCGGCTTTATGGTTTTTTGATATTTATGATCTCTTTACCCCCTAGAAATTTGTATTCTTTTATTTTCTTTAACCTTTATTTGGTAGACATATCTGAGATTGATGAAAAGCAGCTGCTGTTGTATGCGCAGATGGCTAATCTTGTCAAGTTGATTCTTCAATTTCCTAGTCTCGACCTAAAAGAAATCACCGAGAACTTTTCAAAGGTTCTACACCAGTGCTTTTTTTCTTTACTTCTAGTGTTAGCTACAGATCTTTCTTGCTGCAAGCTTCAGTTAATAATTTTTATTTACGTATTTAGTATGTTCCAGATAGATTGCTGGTGATTAATGGTTATATGACATTGCATCTGAATACTCACAAAAATACTATTAAAAATCAAAAGAGATTAATCATTTTAGATATCGGTCTCGTGTTATTTGAGGAATATCAAGTATCCGTTGGGCTTACTGGGAGACCTTTTGTATCTGTCTTTACCTGGAATATAGTTTAGAGATAATCACTTAACTCACTTTAAATTCTACTGGACGCAGTTCTCATGCAATGCTCATTCCATTTGTGATAGTGAATTGAGACCTCAAGGGATAGGATTGTTCCCCTTGATTTCCATCATTAATCACAGGTAAATGCTTTGCTAATTTTCACCCATTTGTGTTCTTTGATCACCTTGTTTTCTACCTAAATCTTTTGCTCTGTAGCTGTTCTCCCAATGCGATTTTAGTGTTCGAAGAGCAGATGGCTGTTGTTCGGGCGATCGATAACATATCAAAGGATTCAGAGGTAGTTTCTGATTAGCTTCATCCTGAGTCTTTTCTAGATGCTAGTAGCACACTGACATATAGCTGCTAGATCCTTTGTCTTTGGTCAGGTAACTATCAGCTATATTGAAACCGCTGGAAGCACTTTTACTCGACAGAAGTCTCTGAAAGAACAATACCTCTTCCACTGTCAGTGTGCCCGTTGCAGTAACGTTGTAAGTAGTCAATAATTTTACTCTACTTGCCAACTAATGGAGTTTTCACTGGGCCATTCAGTATTCTAGATTTTTCACAACATATACCCACATTTTTCTTTTCTTTTTTTGAAAGAATGTTAAATTTTATGCCCCAAAAAAACTGTTTCTTACAAAGAACCCACATTTTTCATGCCTAAGGGAAAACCTCATGATATTGAAGAAAGTGCAATATTGGAAGGATATCGGTGTGCAAATGAGAAATGCACTGGTTTCTTGCTCCGTGATCCTGGTATGTTAAGATTTACTACGTAGTTTATGTGCCAAAAATATACTTAATTGTGTTTACTATTGCAGATGAAAAAGGCTTTCTTTGCCAAAAATGCTTACTTCTTAGGAGCAAGGAAGAAGTTAAAAAGTTAGCGAGTGATATCAAAACAATTTCAGAGAAGGCTTCTGTATCTCCTTCTTCAGAAAGTATGTGTTATCTGTCTGAACAAAGATTAACTGATCTTGGTTCCAATGAGCTGTGTTACAAGTTGTCTGAAAGAATTTTTGATCCATTTTCAGATATGAAAGCAGCTATTGAACTATATAAGACAATTGAGAAACTACAAGTTAAGCTTTACCATTCTTTCTCCATCACTTTAATGAGGACCCGTGAAAAGCTTCTCAAGGTACGTTTCTTTTGGCCAGAAGGTTTTGGGTTTTTGGAAGTCGTCAGAGTTTTGAAAAGACATACAAATATGGTGTCACAAACCTTGCCATTTACACATTCTTTTCTTTTGCAGTTTCTAATGGACGTAGAAAGCTGGATAGAAGCTTTACATTACTGCAGACTAATAGTCCCTGTTTACCAAAGTATGTCTACTTCATCTTGATTATTACTTTTCTCCGTGATGCATGTTTGAATTTTTTCTTCTTGATTACGGATTGAAGTGTCGAACTTATACTTTGTACATAACTTAATAGCTTTAAAGAGTTTACTGTACGAACTAATTGCATAAAGTATCGGAACTAACTTATGTTTATATTATCATAAAACTTCAGGAGTATATCCAGCAACCCATCCTTTAGTTGGACTGCAGTTCTATAGCCAGGGAAAACTCGAATGGTATAAAAACTTCTTTTATACTTTCTCTATCTCGTGTTACCTGGATAAAGATTTTGAACTGCGGAAATAAAAATAAAATGTGATGACAGATTGATGATGCTTGATATCACACGACTATCTAATTAGACAACCACAAACCAATTTGATAGTGTGTATGTAAGACATTACCTACCACACCATCCATGTTAACTTTCGATCTAATGTTAATATGAGTCTTGAGTGCAATAACTTGGACCGATGAGGGTTTGAATGATATTCTGGATAATGGAGTAATGTTGCAGGTTGCTGGGGGAAACAAAAGAGGCGGTGAGATCACTGAGCAAGGCATATGACATACTGAGGATTAGCAACGGAAGAAGCACACCTTTCATGAAGGAGCTCTTAGCAAAGTTGGATGAAGCTCATTCAGAAGCTTCTTATACGTTACTTAAAGACAACCACCAAGTTTGATCTTCTTTTTCTTAGTATCTAGAAGAAGTTATGAGTTGATCATTGCTAATACTTGTCGATTAGCATTACGACTATTCGTTCGTTAGGTTGTATGGTGTAGATGACTTGTACGGGCGGCAAAGGCTTAGTTTCGATGCTGGTTGCTTTACTCGTTTGTCTGGTTTGATGGTTAATTTGGAGAAGAGTTCGTTGTATTTATTAGAATAATCAGAGATGAAACACAGCTAAGAAATCAAGAAGGAATTTAGCTCAATTGAAGTCCATCAATGGAGCTTGATCGAGAGAGGAGAAGATGTTTTTGATTTCAAAATGTTTATGTTATTATTGAATGAAACAAAAATACAGCGTACATATATAATTGTAAACTAAACCGCAACAAAATGGGTTCAACACTAAACTAAGACAAAATCGATTTCTATTTACATAATATATCTAAAATCAACCTCAAGATGGAAGTGTGTAGATGTTTATCATATCCATCTTACTCAGCAAACTCTAGAAATATTTTGGAAAGAGAGGCTTGGTAAATAAATCAGCTCAATACTACTCAGTTTCAACATGAATCAGTTTAACAATACCCATTTGTGACAATCTATTTCAATGTGTTTATTATACGTTTATGAAATACTGCATTATGTTGCAATCTGCATTGCAACAGTATGGTCACAATATACCATTGGTTTCAATGCACACATCATTCAACAAGTTTGTAGGCATATAATTTCTCGAACTGCCGTGGAAAAGAGAACTTTACTCAGCTTTAGCAGAAGACCTTGAAACTGTGTTTTGCTTATTAGACTTCCATGATATGAGAGCTGGACAACAAACATGCAGAAACCAGACATAAAGTTCAATGCCAGATAGTTTCAAGTCGGAATGTAAGGGATAAAAACAAACATTGACCGATAGTACCTTTCAAGTAATGTATGACCTTATAAGCCACTTGGTTCTTGACTGTGATGTGTAATGTATGACCTTATAAGGCACTGGTTCTTGGCTGTGATGTGTATTGACATAACTTATACACTGCATAAATGTATGACCTTATAAGCCACTTGGTTCTTGACTGTGATGTGTAATGTATGACCTTATAAGGCACTGGTTCTTGGCTGTGATGTGTATTGACATAACTTATACACTGCATATTTGATATCAGGACTAGTAAAGTAAAGAAAAGATATCATTTTGCCAATTAACCTTCTATATTGCTCTGCATATTCCAATAAATCTCCTTCAACAAAAAAAAAATCAAGTATTATTTAAATCTATATATAAATTTGTAATTTTTTTTTTTATTTTGGTCACGAGGAGATTATCATTAATAGTAAGAAAGTCCATACAAAGGGATGAGTAGGATAACCTGTGTTATTGGCAGCATTGATGATTTGATGATGGTTTGCTTGTAGCCAGTTTTCTCCATCTTCTGAGATCTTTTTTGCGACTTCCCATGGATTAAGGTGTTTCCCATCAAAAACATAATAGGTGTTCCATATCCTCATAAGATCCATGGAAATATTCTTCTAAAGTTATGTGGCCCTCAAATGTTGTGTCTACTGCTAAATAGATAATGCATGTTTGTGTAAACTGAATCTGGAGAGAACCCACCTGATGGAAAGAGGAAGTCTGTAACTGCCCATATCAGCCTATCAGATTTTGCTCTACCGATATATAAAATCTCTGACAACGGAATACATAAACCTGAGACAACTTTTTTTTTTCCTTTTTTTGTTTATCATAAAACCTTTGATCTCTCATTTAATATCCAATAATGTTAAACGTAAACGAAAAAGATTCTCGTATAAATACACCAATACTCCACAAGTTACAAGCAAACATTGAGACCTAAACCAATCAACAGAACACAAGTCCCTTCCTGATTCCCCCCAAGGGCTAACAACAAAGCAAAGCGTTTAAGAAAACATCAGAATTCTATACTTTGATCTCCTCGTATCTGACACCAATGGCACCACCTTTCTGTTTTTGAAACTCCATGAACTCGAGTGTTTTTCCAAAGAACGATTCAGCAGATGGATCAGCTAGCATTGACTCTTCTTCGTTCTTGATCAGTTTGATCAGGCTCTCCACTGATTCAACTGTTATCTGCTCAATCCCTTTCTCATAGAAATAAAGGTACCTGCCAAAACTCACTCATTTTTACATGAACCTGTGCTCACTACGGATGAGTTTCATGATATGTAAGAACAAAAAGAATTTTTTTTTCTCAAGTGTTTACTTGTTTAGTATCTCGATGAAGAGTGTATCAGACCCTGTACTAGCCCGACCTGTGCCGGCCATTTGTTTAGCCGAATTAGCTATTTTAAGTGCTCGTTTCAGACATACCAGAATCCTGAATTTCAAGTCATCAATATGATGAGCTAGTCAGTGAATCGTTTTTGAAAATAAATATACCTTTCTCCGTCTTGTATGGTCTCATGATCTTCAAGCCAGAACAGATGGGCACAGGCATAAACAGCTCGACATTGGTCTGGTTTCTTTAGAAGTTTCGCTGAATACTGCAACACGGTAAATTTTCCCTTATCAGCCTTTAATCAGAGACAAGAAGATTGACGTATCATGAGGAATTACCCCTATAGCCTTATGTGTTAATGTATCTCTATTCTCAACACCAAATATGTGCATCCTTTGCAGAGTTCCAATTATAAGTTGTAATGCAGTCACTTGAACTTTTGTGTCCTGTTCAAAAAAGCAAGTTTTTGAAGAATATGAACGACTAAACTGACCCAAATAGCTTGGATTAGATACCGGACATGCAAACTTTAACATATTGTCACCCAATAATACTTACCGAAATTTCTTCTTCATATAATATGTATGCCTGGGTGAAAAATTCGTAAGCAATTGGTTCTTCATCACACTTGTTCGCAGCCTGATGAAAAAGGAAAAATCAGTGAGCATTTTACTGATATCAGTGCATACCAAATGAACAATTAATTAATCTACCTCAGCACATTGCAAGTACAACCGGAATGCCAATTCGGGTGATGGAACCGTAGGTAGCGCTTCAATTATCTGCAACAAGCATTAAATCCCAACAGATAAAGACAAGGACTGAAAACTGAAGCATGGTTGGAGTAATACAAGTAGAATGAACAACATTTGGCCATGTTTAACTAAGAAATGCTTTCTCTGAAAAAAAAAAAAAAACAGATCCAAATACTCCGAACAGATAAAATTATGAAAAACTTGCTTGATTTAGAAATTGGAAGATTTTTGTAGCAGTAACTGAAGCCGCTTTTCCAAAAGGATTGTCTCCTTCCACTGGCAATCGCCTTATTAGCTACAAAATAAACAAAGCGTTATACATTTCTATACCAGATACAAAGAAACAACAAACCATGTCATGGCAAATAAAACTCGACATGAATTACGAGAGACTTTAAAAATTTGTATATTAGCATACAACTCTACGAAGTTTGATAAAATGTGTTATAAATCACACCTTTAGAGTAGAAAAAACAAGGGGAGGAATGGTAAACTTTAAGCGCTTCGGCCCTCCTGTCAGGAAATGCTTCTTCAGGATAAGGACTATCTGAAACTCGCACAAAAAAAAAAAAAAAAAAAAAAAAAAAAAAAAAAAGCATCAAAGACGGAAGGCCAAGACTGTAAAGAATAATGAGGTATGATGATTCCTGGTGGAAAAATACGATAAATGAGTAACTAGAAAAACTAGAAACAATGGATGCAATAGAACTGATGCCCTAAAACCTAAAAAGAAAAATCTAAATGTGCTAATAACAAGAAAACCTAATGTAAATATAAAGAGATGCCACACATGAATGAATCTGAATGTCTCCAAGCACCTTAAACATCTCTTCTGGGTCATCATTATATAACATGTGAATCAGACGAGCAACAGAATTCTGTTCCTCCTCAAAATCATCTTCATCAACCTAAGAGCATAGAAAGATAAGTACGGAAAGCAAAATCATATATTTTTATTAACAAGTAATTGAAAAGACATCTCAAAGCACAAGATAGAAAGAATCACAAAATGCTTATAACAACCTCAAGTCCTTGTGGCTCATCCAAATCGTTGATAAGTCCTTTTATTAGTTCAAGCAGTGGTTCAACCTAGCAAAGTATTAAAAAAAAAAAAGACATAGAAATACAATTTTACCACACAAATAGTTCAACCCAAAAGATAAGGGCATAAAGGGTATCCTACCTTCTCCGCAGTAGTAATAAGAGTATTGTTTTTCATAATGCTTCGAATTATAACAGTAGCCATTATCCTCTTTGTTTCATTATCAAGGAACTCCACCACAAGGGAATAGTTTGTTAATTTAAGGGCGGTGATAACATCATTATACTTCTCAAGGGGAGCACTTAAAAGCGAGACAATCTCCTTTGTTGCACGGGTGTCATAAATCTTTCCTTTTCCGGTCAGTTGCTTAACACATGATCCCTGGGAAGAGAATGGGAAGAACATTAAAATCAAACTCTTTCATCCAATGTACCTTATTCCAGTAAAACATTATTGTCAGATACTTAGTATAAAAGTTTCATGGAAATGTGAGGTAAACTTGTAGTAAAAGCGCATACATATAACATAATAATACATATATTGCTGAACCATCGTTGGCTACCCGAATAATATACAAAGATCAACCTAATTCCAGTTATTTATTCTTTATACAAAAATATTAGCATCTTCTGAACAGGTATCACAAATCTAGCAATGTCTCAGCACCGTCAATAGAATAACAAGATTATCTAAAGAATCAGATCCATAGAGCCATTAAGCACAATTGACAGAACACGAAGTGTTAAACTTGAGTTAAGAAAAGAACAATAGGTAAATACAAACGGTACAATAAAACTGACCAACACTTGGTCCGCATAATCAAGCCGATCAGGGTGAACATGAAGAGTAAACTTGAGAAGGGAGGAATATAGGGTTACTGCACTCAGAATAGGCATGTCTTCTTGTGCTTCTATCACCTGCAACATCATAGTACTTGATACTTTTTAATCAATGAAAATGGTGTTAAAACTACAAAATTTAAAACTAAACACTATGTTAAGAAGGGTCATATTTTGCAGTGAGTGCATCCAACACGTAAAGAATACAACATCTGTCTACATGTTGTTGGAATCGTCTAAAGTGAATAATTTCACTTGAGAAAAGAAATGTCAAGCAACAAAATACTTGTGCTTTCTACATGTCTTTCGTGATGCTAACAAGTCTCATCACAGGATTTCTAAGATGCCATTACTTTCATACCTTTTCTAAAAAAAAAAAACTACAACTGCACATATCCAGCAAGTTGATCACAACCTATACATAAAGGTTACCTTTCCGATTGCATTATTCAACTTCGAGAAAGCTTCCACTTGCAGGAAGTGAGGTAATATTTCAGCATTTAAAGCAGCATAATTTGACAGCCTCTCCATTAAACGTGAAAGCACTGTCATCATGTCAACTGATGGCTGGGAATAAAACCAAAGAAAAAATGAGAAAAACACGAGACTAGTGAGCTATTGACACCAAAATATCCGAGAATGCAGTTGATACTAATCCGTAGTGAAGGGCCATGCACAACATCTTGCCTAATACATCCAAACTAGAGGAATGGGAGCAGGTTTTAATGGTAATTATGAGAGAGCCACTCAGACTACCTGAAGTTGTGGACACGCTCCAAGAAGTACATCTAAAGTCTGCAAGTGATACTCATCAGGAAAAACTTGAATGATACAGTCTATTAGGTAGTATTGGGCAATCTCATCTCTGCAGTTCACAATCTGAGAGATCATCAGACAAAGATTACCTATTTGTTAGGGATCAAGTTAAGTTTGCCTGTATATGTGTGATATAATATTTTACCTGCTCTAAGACTCTAGGAAGTACTGTATCTCTGTATATATTAAGGTCGACACCTTCAAGCTGACTCAGCACGTGAAGGTTCTTTCCAACCTGATACGTGAAGGAAAACGTTCGATTCTGTTAGGACAAAACGAATGGAAATGCAATTGAGTACACTATTACCAGTTGTAAGAAAGTCATATTACAAGGTCACGAAGCTCGCCCCTCTCTTTCTCCCGCCTCTCCTTTTCTCGAGCAGGTCCCTGCAGACCAGAAAGGCCGATAGCAAGCCTCAACTCAAAATCATCAAAGGGTAATGTATCACAAGCAATACAACACCTGCATGATCAGAATCATGCTCTCATAGTCCAATTATATTCTCCAGAGTCCATATGTGCCAACAATCTAGCAAGCTCCTTTCTAAAATGAGCAGAATGGGGCATAACAATCTTAAATCATAACTCACCTGGTGTTGCATTCTCACCCAGAGTTTATTCATCTCAGTAAAGTTCAGTAGTACAAACTCCACAGCATCAGAGACTGTGTCAGCATCTCTGTAGAGTAGAAAATGGGTCACCAACTAGATGAATCTAGATCAATATATAAGTATCATAGTTTTCTCAAACATAATCGTATAACGACTTTAATTAATAGCGGGCTAATTTGACCCAGGAGACAGCCAAAATCCTAAATGACGGTCAATAGAAAGTAGAAATCTTCATCTAAGAAGATAAAACAAGCACAAGAGAAAACGTCAATAGAAAGTAGAAATCTTCATCTAAGAAGATAAAACAAGCACAAGAGAAAACCCCATGTGACTCCCAGCCGCTAGGAAGAAACAAATTTAACAAAAGTGTCTAAGCGTTTACCCTTCATACTCAGAACCAATGTCAGGTAATTTATCTCGACTAATTTGAGCAAGGTAACTTCTCAAGAAGAGGCCACGCAGAGGATGCTGAATCCCACGGCACATCTCAACAAGGTCTTTAAGAATTTCCTTAGCAGGAGCTTCCTTGGTTTTGATATAAACAGATCCTGCCGTACATAGGAGATACCTAGGGAAGGGAAAAGAAAACAAATAGATATCACTCTAGCTAGAAGGAAAAAAACTAACAAATGTTCTAGCAACATACTTAAGTGATCAAATAAACCATTTTTGATATTACATTAATTTGGGTAAGAAGGATCAACATGATCTTAAAACTGGCATTTTCCATTGTATGAAGGCACAATCGATTAAAAGCTTGCCAAAACATAGGTACAGACAAGATAGGAATTGTATCAGTCACTTACAAACGTGGTAATATGTTACCAGCATGCTGAACAAGCTCATAGAGTTCAATGACCGAGCAGCCACGCCGAGTTTCTTCCATGAAGAAAATTTCAAGTTTCCTCAATTCATCAAAAGCTCGCATATCTAAAACCATCAAATCAGATCACACAAAAAAACCCTATATGTTCAATTCAGGGATTAAGCAAAGCATGTATGTTAATGGCTGATCAGGAAGTCGGAAACAACTCACATAAATCATAGTACTTGTGAGGTGATAGCTTCGAAGTCCGCAACTCACTAAGCATCTGAGTCGAATACTTGAGAGCATCTTTTAGATTATTAGAGTCCTAATCAACCAAAAATCAAAATTAGGGCTTCCCTTTAATTCTACTCATCAATTTCATGATACAAAAGTCTAAAAACAGATTTAGAAATTTCTTCATCTCAATAGCATAAAAATGAAATAATCACTGGAAACCAATAAAAGAACTCTAAAAGAGAAGAAAGTAGAGAAGAAAAGAATTACAATAGCGCGTTGCATGTAAAATGCGTTTTGTTTGAAAGCAGTAGCACTGGCGGCGAGCCATTTCTCCTCATCTTCTGCTCCGTCAGCGATCATCTTCTTCGTCTTCTCTAAATCTCAATCTCGGATCTCTGGGTTTTCAGGTTTCTTTCTGTAAAGTCTTTTGATGGGAAAAATAAAACATATGATTCACGGAAAAAAGAGACATGCCTGACACCTGTATGCTTCCCTCGCTATCCACCGTTCGATGATCTACTTAATTTGTAGATCTAACGGTGCGAGGTCTCTTTTTACCAAACCGAATAAAATCCAAAATTGTAAACCGATTTTGTTTTTTTTTTCATTTTTATTTTGTTATGAACCGATTTTTTTTAATTTTTTAGTGAAATTCCATCCTCGACATCTCCCACAAGGACGGCTTTGGGCTTCACCTAGGCCTACCAAACATTAGTCACCAGAATGCTTTTACACAATTCCTCTACCTCCTCCACCGCACTGAGAAACGTTTCCATAATTAGACATCTAAACTTCTTAACTTACCAGGAAAGACAACTCTTATTAAATCAGTTATCTAGTTCATCCTCACCTACTTTATGCAATGTGGTAAGCTTTCTCTAAGTCTCTTCTTGAAGATTAAAACATTAATTCGCAAATTTTGGTAGTGTTTCTCCTATGATCGTAAAACCTATCCCATAGATTATATGGAGTTCTTTCACCCTCACTAAATTCGAAGGCGGTATCGGTTTTCGCTACCTTTCTTCCTTCATGGCATATTGTTCAACATTCGGATTCACTTCTAACTCGAGTCTTACACGGTAAATACTTTTCTCGTCATTCTTTTCTTACCCCTTCTCCTCGACGATCCTCTAGTCATTGCTAGAAAAGTATTTCTTTTGCACTAAATTTCTCGTATCACATTGTTTTTGGTTTGTCTGTCATGGTAATCATATTGACCTCTGGAATGACAATGATAACTGGCGACAACCAATCTGTCATGTCCCCTTGACCTGCCACTTGCCCTCCTCCTCCACTTCCCGCATCACCTTCGGTTGTGTCTAAGTTTTTATTGTTTTTAACCTTTGTTTTGCTGGTGTTTTTTAGAATCTTTGTATAGTTTTCGAGTCTTTATCATGTCTAATCAAAGCTAATGGAACAAAAGAGTGTTGATTCTTACAAGAAGATAAAAGAGATGGAAAATGAGCATAATAGAAAAAGGAAGCAACCATGGACTTTGTTGTTATAACACCCTAACCCGACCCTTTAGAGGTTACCTAGTCCATTTTCAACCTGATGGACCAATTATCACGCTCTTCAGTATAGTTAGCCATTTCATGCAGTATTAGCGGAAATAATAAAACAAACTAAGCATAAGCCTTAAAAAATTTGGATAATATTAGTAACATAAGGAAGTGATCACTGGTTAAACCTAAGCACCATGCCCAACCACGTAGCAACCTTCACCACCTTTTACCATCGATTAGATCATGCCCTTATTCCTCCTTTTTTCCCTTACCATTGCCCTTCTCTTTACCACATGAACTTTACTTATAAATCCCATTTGTCAGTGCAATAACAAATATACACACTACCATTTACAAGCACAATGACTGTGTAAAATGCAAGAAGAATAGAGAAATAGATTGTTTCTTAAAAATATGTTTTCATTTTCTTACTACATCTCTTGTTAGCACATGAGCTTTAAATAGACCAAGACATCTCTGTTACAGACACTCAAAATATCTCACTCTTCTCAGTCTTTAACAGACCGTTAACTCCACTTTCGTCAACACAAACTTCGTTAATGCAATCTCGAGTATCTCCAAGTACTTGAAACATGTTATGAGTTGGGATCATGAAAGGAACATTGTGGTCCCATCTCTGTAATCTCAGTTGTGGTCCTAGTCTTGGTCCTGCATGTGTGCTTTGTTTTGACAATGACCTGTACGTTAGTTGATCTCGAATCTCCTTTATTACTTGTGGACACGAAGCTTCTGTGTGCAGAAGAGTCTTCTTTTTTGTTTCACCAATCGAAGACTCTTATTGTAGTGAATTCTTCAATTTCTTCTGAACATCCAAAGTCTCTGTCTTCATTAGAGACTCTCTTCCCTTCTTTGAAGTCGAAGTTATTTTCACTCATGCCTGCTACTCTTAGCAAGTCTTCAGCATGCTGTTTTTGAGATAAAAATAAACCAGATGAATGAGAGTGAACTTGAATCCCCAGAAAATAATGTAGAGATCCTAAATCCTTCATTCTGAACTGACCACTGAGTTTAATAAGCAGTTTAGATAGTTCATCAAACTAATTTCCTGTAAGAATCATGTCATCAACATATAACATAAGAAATATAACAATCTTATTCTTGTTATAAATAAAGATTGAAGGATCGGAGACACTACAGATGAAGCCAAACTCCATGAGAAAAGTATTAAATTTATCACACCAAGCTCTAGGGCTTTGCTTCAGTCCATACAGAGACTTGTGTAGATGGCATACATGCTCAGGTTTTATGGAATCAACTAATCCTACAGGTTGAGCCATAAACACAGTTTCTGTTAAGTCTCCATGCGTAAATGCATTCTTTACGTCCATTTGTTTGATGTCCCACTGACTTATTGTAGCCACATGAAGAACTAATCTAACTGTAGTTGTTATGACAACAGGACTGTAAGTCTCTAAATAATTTATCCCTTCTTCCTAATCATAACCTTTGGCTACTAACCTGGCCTTTAAACGATCCAGACTGCCATCTGCCTTTAGCTTAGCACGAAACACCCATTTGCTTCCTAAAACATTATAATCTACAGTTCTTGGAACCAAAGTCCAAGTTTTAGTCTCATAACAGTTGTCCATTTCTTCAACCATGGCTTGTTGCCAACCTTCATCCTTTAAGGTTGCAGTAACTGTAGTTTGTTCTGGATAGGCTACTATCTAAGTATGTAGAACATACCTTGGATTTGGTTTTCTGATTCCAAATTGTAACCTTGTTTTCATAGTATGTTCTCTGACAGGAAGAGATTGTTGAGGTTCTTCTTCTGGAACAGATTCTTTCGGCTCCTCTGAGTTCACAATGTTTGCAGCAGGCTCGGTTAAAATGATTTTCTTTCATTACATTCCTAGAACCATCTTCACTGTTAGAGATAGAGGAGGTTTCTTCTTGTTCTCTTTTTTTATCACTTGAAATAGTTGTTGGGAAGGTAATGTAGACTCTAGCAAATAGAGACGTGGGTTGACACTATCTTCTGATGTTGTTGCAGGTGACTGAGGCTGAGTCATTGAAGAGTACATGTTCCAAGCTTCTGTTAGAGTAGTCTGACCTTTTGACTAAACTTTTGATAAGTGTCTTTGAAGGGATAAGAAATTTCTTGAAACACCACATGTCTGCTGATATAAACCCTTCATGTTGGTGGAAAAAGGCACATATATCCTTTGTATTTCTCATTGTAGCCAATAAAGACAAACTTTAGAGACTTGGAAATAAACTTATTTGAAGACTAGTCTCTTAAAGTCGGAAAGCAAGCACATCCAAAACTTCTAAGAGTTGTATAAAATGGTTTACGCTTGACCAATACTTCATAAGGACTTCTGTTTTCTGGCAACACTAAAGAAGGAAGCAGGTTGCTCAAAAATGCTGAAGTGAAGAATGCTTTTACCCAAAATTTATGTGGGAGCTGACTTTCAAACATCATTATAAGTCCCAGTTCTGTTAGGTGTCTATGTTTTCTTTCAGCTAAGCCATTCTGCTTATGAGTGTTAGGACAAGAAATGGATTGTTGAATACCAGAATCTTGTAACAGATTCAAAAACTTTTAATTGATGAAATCACACTCAAATATTCTTATCTTAGAGCTAAACTTATTTTCCACTAGTTTCTGGAATTTAACAAATATGTCATAGAATTCAACTTTAGTCTTTAAGGGATAAAACCAAGTAAACCTTGAGAAATGATCAATGAAGATTACATAATATCTAAATCTTGTACTAACACTACTGGTGAAGGACCCATAAATCACATTGTATCTTTTCTAAGGGGTTTGAAGCAAAAAAATTAGAATCTAAAAAATCGGCTAATATATTTCCAAAAAGTCGAAAACTAAGTGATAAGGGTTTTGTAAAATCTTCTAAGATTAAACGACTGCTCTTCCTAAACTGACATGATTTACAAAGAAGCTTGGTACTCTTATTTATTGAAATGAATTTGCTCCTAGATAGTAGTTGAAGAACCTTCTCACTTGGATGTCCCAACCTCCTATGCCACACTTCATCACTAGCTGAGATCTGCCTTGTAGAGTAGAAGACTTGAAACTGAGGGTTCTCCAACAGATACAGTCCCTCATGGTTTCTTTCCTTTGTCAATACCTTCTTGGTTAACTTGTCCTTACCACATACACCATTACCATTAAACGTATGGATACTCAGAAGTAAGCTTACAGACTGATAGTAAAGATTTCGTTATAAATGGACATACCAACACATCTGTAAGGGGAATATTACATGATGTTGATGAATGATTTGCTGAACCAACATGGGTAATAGGCAAGAAGTTACCATCTTCTACCAGTACAGAGTCAAATCCATAGTAGGGTTGAGACTGATTCAACCTCTGTGTGGTGTTTGTAACATGAGTTGTAGCTCCTGTACCAGGGTACCAGTACTGCCACATATATCAGATCCCTCAATTATACGCATTTCAGTGAGTGCAACAGGAAGCTCTTCATATTGATAGCTATTATCAAACATGTGCCAACATTTTAAGGCTAGATGTCCCGTTTTTCCATAGATATGACACATAGGTCAGTTTTTCTTAGTATTTCCTCTTTGATATGAAGAGATTTATTGATGAAAAACCTCTCCCTGTAGTCAGGTCCGTTCCGTGGCATAAGCCACATAAGCGATCGCTTAGGGCCCCCGATTTTTTTTGGAATTTCCCTGTAGTCAGGTCCGTTCCGTGGCATAAGCCACATAAGCGATCGCTTAGGGCCCCCGATTTTTTTTGGAATTTTTTGGACCCCAATTTTTGACAATTTATTAATATATATATAAAATTCGGTGTTTGTAAAAGATACATTGATTGATTATATTTGTAGTTTAGTGGTTAGAATAGTTTTAAATACTCAAGTTCGATATCCACTAGATACATTATTTTTTTTTATTTTTTTTTAAAAAAAGCCCCAAAGTTTCGGATTTTCGCTTGGACCCCTATTACAGTTGGAAAAGGGCCCCAAATTTTCGGACTTCGCTTGGGCCCCTGTTACAGTTGGAACGGCCCTGCCTGTAGTAGTATATCCACGATCTCTGCCTCTGTTGCTATGGTTTCTTCCTCTATTGTTGTAACCAGATGACCTCTTAGTGTTAAAGGCTAGATGTGGAGTGATTTAGAAGGAGTTACTATAACTATGCAGGCGATCTTCAAAGATAATTAGTTTGGAAGCAAAATTCTCATAAGTGGGACCAAATCCAGTATCTATAGAGCCTACAATATTAGTGATAATAGGTTCATATTCTTGATTAAGTCCTCTCAAAACTGCAAAAAAATCTTCATTTGTTCACTTACTGGATTTCTGATAAATGAGAGTTGGTCACATATGGCTTTGATTTCTCTGAGGTTGTCCACCATGGTTTTGTTTTGTTTACAAACATTTTGGAGTTTTCTTTGTAGCTCAAAATGTTTAGAGGATGAAGACCTGTTGAAATGAGTAGCTAAGGCAGCCAAACATCTTGAGAAGTCTTAGCATCTCCAACAACACTTAAGACATCTTCTTAAAAGACCCAAGAAGCCATGACTTTACAATTTGATCAGATCTAACCCAAGCTTGATGATCTGGATTAGGAACTTCTCAAATCTGACCATCTAAGCCTGGTATTCTGAGAACTTGAACTTGTTGAGGAGTAGACCCATTGATGAAGCCTATAAGCCCTTGACTAGACATAAATGTCTCAAACTGATTTTTCCATAAGAGATAATTTCTATCTGTGAGCTTAATGGTAACACAGCTTGTAATACTTAGAGACGCTTGGACATAAGGTTATAGAGCTCTTTCCATAGCTCTGATACCATGTAAACTGCAAGAAGAATAGAGAAATCGATTATTCAAACTGTTTCTTAACAATGTTTTTTTCATTTTCTTACTACATCTCTTATTAGCACAATGAGCTTTAAATTGACCAAGACATCTCTGTTATAGACACTCAAAATATCTCACTCTTCTCACTCTCTAACAGACCGTTAACTCCATTTTACCGTCAACACAAACTCTGTTAATGCAATCTCGAATGTCTCATAGTACTTGAAACATGTTCTGAGTTGGGATCTTGAAAGGAACATTGTGGTCCCATCTTTGTAATCTCAGTTGTGGTCCCAGTCTTGGTCCTGCAGGTGTGCTTTTTTTTGACAATGACCTGCACGTTAGTTGATCTCGAATCTCCTTTATTACTTGTGGACTCGAAGCTTTTGTGTGCAGAAAAGTCTTCTTTTTTGTTTCACCAATCGAAGACTCTGATTGTATTGAAGTCTTCAATTTCTTCTGAACATCCAAAGTTTTTATCTTCATTAGAGACTCTCTTCCCTTATTTGAAGTCGAAGCTGCTGTCTCTTCCAGAGACTTTACTTCTTGTACTTTAACAGACTGCATGTGATACCACGTATCGTATCTGGTAGCTCGAGAAACACCGAAGAGAAACCATAAGAGTTCTAAAAATGTTTATAACAAAAGAATCCTAGAGGTTTTCTAATAATAACTATTTATAGCATAACCCGACCAGTCAAAACACTCATAACTTTTTAACCACAGTAAAAACTAAAAATAGAAATCAGACTTATCAACAATACTTAGAAAACCGACCCCTACTCCTCTCAAATTCGACCTCAAAGACTCTATTTCACTTAGAGACTTCTCCTCCCAATTCCCTTCCCAAAAATCGGCTCCTAGATACTTCTATTCACCACCCGACTTAATCGTTAATTCATAATTAAATATCACAAAATAACCAGCAAGGTTACACGAATCTAGATCTCAAATCCGACCCCAAGGATCCCGAACAAACACCCAAGAATAACCTTAACACTAACACATTATGCTCAGCTCAAACTCCATCAAAATGTCAAATGTTCTTACTCCCCAACTCAGGCGCGTAGCACTTTCCGGAGTAGCTAATTCCTTCGAGTGACACCCTCCAACGGAACCCCTAGGATTCATGAGTTGAACGGATCCGCAGTTCCTTAAGAGCCCCCTAGACCTCCCTTGTCTATGCGCATCGCAGAACACAAATCTCCCAGCCACCAACATATCCAGATATTAACACTTCTGAGTTTGATGAGGACTCCTTTATTCTCTGATCACCCCAGAGAATCCCTTTGTCCTACTACTGAGACAGCTTGATTCCTATACTCAGAATCTCACCACATCCTAAGACGCATCTTAGGACCCTATACTAAACACTAACGAACACTACTTAATCGATTTTTGCTTAGCACACAAGACAATTCAAGACACAATAAGAAGAAATATTCCCTTTAATCCTAACCAAAACCCCGAATTGTCCTATACTCAACATAAAAACACATAACTAGACTTACAAAACCCCGAATTGTCCTATACTCAACATAAAAACACATAACTAGACTTACTCTAGAAGACGGGCGTTACACTATCTATCTACAGCTTCACATTTTGCCTGAAGCTGTATAATTGCATGACAAATCTACGACTTGAAATCTATAAACTAGAAAATTTTCTATGACGTTAAATCTATAAACAAGAAAATATTCAAAAAAATATACAAAATATAGATATATCATTTTCTTAACAAAAAAATAGATATATCATTTACTTGAGTTAGTATTTAAATCTAAATAATTTTATAATTTAGAGATATATAATGAATTCACAAGAGTGGGTCTATCAAGTTTTATTAACGGCCACAAAAATTTAAGTTAATTGCTATATGCTTTAGTGTCACTATATTTACCTCTTTTCATTTTACGTTTTTAAATTTGTAAATGTATTTAAAAGGTATTTTTTCAATATTCTTCACATTCAATCTTTTATTTATTTTAATTGTCGTATAACATATAAAAAAATCTTAAGATATAATAATATTATTCTGTAAATAATATAGTTAAGTAAGTGTATTAAAATTTTTTTAATAAGAATTAAATTAAAACAGATCTGTATTTTTTAAAAAAAAAATCCAAAATCTATGTAGTTTTAAATATTATTATTTTTAAGGTAAATTCGCATGTAGTGTGAATTCAAAATTCCTAGTAAATAATAAATTTAATTTTCTTCAAATTCAGAATCCGATGTTATCTTATTTAATTCTATATATTCAAATAAAAAAAAAGGAATGGATCTAAACTTTTTTTGTGTAATTAATCTAAACTCCGTTTATTATTTTTCTTACAATTTCCCAAATTAATTTTTGATTAAGTCAAAGAACAACCCATCACGGTTTTCGGAATTACAGTCTCCTGTCTCTCTCTTTCCTTTGTCTGACAAAATCATATAAATGATATAAATAAATATCTTATTTTATTGCTCCTCTAACCAGACAAAGAAAAAAAAAAAAAAGATTTGTTGACAAAAAGAAAAAATAAATAAAATGATTAATCATCAATCTAAACTTCCTCGATTTACGGAAATCTACAATTTTTCCGTAGACAGATTTCACTTTTGCATCTTCTCCTGATTCGGGGTTTTCTCGAAATAAGTACAAACTAGATAATTGTCCGCACCATGTGCGGTATTTATTATTTTAAAAATATATATAGTTTAAACATCAAATATTATATATTATAGTTTAAACATCAAATATTATATATTTTTTTAATATCCTAATAATAACGATATATATATATATATTTTATCAAAATTTAGTTGTTAGATTAAATAAAATGTTAGTGTTTATCTTTAATTTTTCAGTTATAA
>CM071717.1:49267179-49281978 GCA_036630335.1 Physaria fendleri | reverse complement strand
TGTTTTTATATTCATCACTTGCAATTATTCAGTTTTGCCTTGTTGTAAAAATCATGCTCCTACAATCATTTTATTTCTGCATTTTAGAATTTCCATATTTGATTTCTTCTTAAAAAACTGAAAAATGGATTAAAAACGAATTATTCTATTTATTTTAAGTGTTTAGTCTACACAATTTTAGTAATTTCTTTGTAATCCTCGGTTAATTGCCCTGAAGATTACGAAGAAAGTAAAGGTACAAAGACTCCAGGAATTCAGACATCTTAGAAATTACTAACTTCACAGAAACTTAAGTATTTGTCAATATCTAAATCTAATATCTAAATCTTAGATCAAGAATCCAACCAGTTCAGACAGGATGAATGAGCTATTTTTGGTCTTATTGGGATTTGGTGGACATTTGATAGACAAGGTCGATTTTCGACAGGATGTCGATTTGTGCCACGTGATTTTAAGAGTTGTATTTGTCGAGTTACTTGCTAAGAGGAAGCTACCGGGTTTTGGGTAGTAGACGCAAGGATCGAGTCCGTGGGCACCCTTTTGATGCCCATATTTTAGTACAAAATCAATCTACATACAACATAGAGGGATCATCGTAGGGTGTTCATAGACAGAGACTACCTGGAGCACAACCGGATATAGAGAACCGACACTTCTCAGTACGTAGTTCTAGGTACCATCACTATACATTTGAAGTTACCAAAGCCTGAGTGGGCGGCCTTAGAAACTATGGATCAGGTCCGTTTTGAGCTTCCGCGTGCTGAGATGTGCACGTCTCGCGATAGAGACCTGCCATTGCTCCTGAAGGAGTCATTCGAGTCGCAATACACGAGCCACCACCTCCTCCGAGATCCCACCGTTCTACTTCTATTACTGAGAAGATTCTACGATCCTTCTGTTCTAAATCTAGTGAAAATTTCACTAAGATATATATCAAATATATAAAATTATTAATCAATATTTTTTCCCATAAAAAAAAAATATCTTTAACAACAAATGGCATATAGACGCATAAAAAGCAAAAAAAAAAATGATACTTTCATTAATTTTAAACAATATAGTTTTCTAAATTTTAGAATTACATAATTATTTTAAATATGTTTCGATGTAAAAAAGAAATTGTTTAATTGATGTAGAAATTCTAACTAGAGAGAAACTTTTCTATTGTTTAAAAATAAATCTATATGAAACTATTAAGAATTTACTAAAAATATATATCGATATGTAAAATTATAATCTATATTTTTTTCGTGATATTTAGATTTTAAATTTTGTAATGCATGTTTTCACATATCAATGGGAATAATCAAGTTCAAGAATCTTCACATGATTTGATAAAGATGATGGTGATTATCTTTTATTGCCGTCGTGATATGAGTTGTATGAAAGATATCGTACCATATAGATCCATTAAATATGCACCTATGCATGTGTCATGTGTAATATATGAATACATATGTGTAGAAGTTCAATTTTTAATATTCTGACGAATAAATTATTAACTTAAATATTGTTTGAGATATCCGTGTGTGTGTATGTGCGCGCCATACTCAAATGCATTATAAATAGAAAATGCAACAGAAACATATTAATACTGAAATCGAATAAACTTTGATATAAAAAAGACTTTAAATTAAAATAAACTATTTTCAATAGTATACCATGTGGTGGTGATTCCATTGGGCGGTGATACCTTCGGCGGTGATACTTTTTGTTTCCGTTTTCTGATTAATACGAAAACAATATTTTTTGAAAATAACTTCATTATTTCATAGGTTTGATTACAAACTTACACAATTCATGTTGATGAAATGATGACGTAATGACGTTTTCAACTGGAAGGATAAAATTCTACTCGAAATACAATATTAATCGCAAAAGAAAATGATAGCTCTTCCAAAGACATAGAAGTATGTGATCCTTCTATGGAGTCAAAATACTCAACACGGGTAGTTGCAATTTTTTCGATGGTAGACCATGAAATTGTATCTTTGAGAAATCCAACCAAGATTATCTTTAACGCTGTTCGTAAACTCGCTAAGCGAGAATAAAGCCGTTGATCGGGTATAAATCGAACCGGAAGGATAGCCTTCTTTAATAGAGGCGTAAAGGCGGACTCTCTCTTACCGTGGAGTGGATATCGATAAAAAGGTCAATTTTCTCAAGATTGTGTGCCACAAATGATCGGTGAGACTGCGCCAAATAGACTCGGGATGCAACAGAATCTAATAACTCACCTAACATAAGGTCCTCTCCTAAAGACCCAACAGCTTAATAAGATATGAGACCCATAAATAATGCACAATAAGGAACAAAAGAGATTGCCAGGTTTGATAAAGGAGATACCATTGACGCCAATGTGATAGATCTTATGCCATGGGGTGGTATACTCCAGTGGAGGTCGTCGGTGAGAAGAAGCGGCCGATGGACAAGTTACAGAGACATTGACCATGGCTGAAACATGAAGGACGTGCGACGAACTGCCGTATATGCTTCAATGAGATGAAGCAGAGGCCACATAAAGAAATTCGGTGAGGCCGGATGCGGTAAGCATCACGATGACTCCAAACGGCAACGATACATTAATTGATTTTTGAAAGACCAAAGGTGAACCTAGGTTAACAGTGATGTGAATGTCTCTTTGGAACAAGGCCGAGAGAATAAGGTTCATGAACCCTTCTGCTGCAAATCCCTTTTCCCGGAGACGGAGGCGATATTGGAGCACCAGCGGAGCAGACATATGACAATCTCGAGACAAACTCGAGGGGTGATGAAGCTTCAACGAACCAAATAAAACCTATAATGCACAGAATTGAGAAAAACTAGAGTTAACAAAGGTTGAAGAAGAAGTGGTTGTTCCAGGGTCAGAAGACGGTGGAGCGCCAGGTGAGAGTCTTCTTTTGAAGATGGTGGTATGGTCGTGACCCCTTGGCTTATTCCGGGGAGGTGGTCGAAGAAGAAGTAACCCGAATGAGAAGAAGCAATGTTGAAAAGCAGAAAAGTAACCGTGAACATGAGGAGACTAAAGAGTAACGGAGGCCTGGGGGGACGAAGATGCCGCTGGCCGCCGCCCAGGCACGGTGTTAGGATTCGGGAGCTCATTAGGGTTAATTGGAAAAAAAATCTAGTGAACTCTTGGGTGAGGACTTGAGAGATCAGATACAGAATAATCAATATGTGATTGAGTTTTCTAGAGTGTGGCTTAGAAAATAATTTAGTAGTTGTGATTAGGGTTTTTTTTCAATTAAACGAATAATACTTACTTTCGGAAGAGTTGTGGGAAGAAGTACTGTTTAGTTCTTCAAATACGATTAACTGTAGCATTTGATTTTCCCAACATGAGGAGGATCTCCGATGAAAAATCCGACTAAACAGTCAGTTCAAATTTGTTGATCATGAAAGATGTCTTCAAAGATGATGGTTCAAATGACTCTATCCATCACCGGTGTTGGAGAGGCTGAATCTGTGAAGAGAGAAGTGCGCTGTGTCCATAGCGATAGATTGCAAGAAAGTTCAGATACATATGTCGTAAAGGTACTAAGAGTATAATTTTTGGTTGGAGTATCATTGTTCTGTTTTAGAGCAGAGGATGTAGGCAGGGTGAGTTTGATGCGACGGTGGTACATGTGTGATAGGTACGATGCGATGGAGAGATGTAATGGTAGGCGGGGACCTCAGAAAAAGCGACTACCGTGATCGATGGGATAGAACCCTAGGGTACCTCAAGCTATAAACCTCAAGCTTGAAGATCAAGAAAAACAATGTATAAAGCCTACAACCTTTTAAAGAGTACTTGACCAATTTTTAAATTTTTCAAAATTCAATTTAATAGTTTAGAGTTGTAATTTTGAAGAATTAACGTTTTTGTTTTGACTTGTAAGCTTGATTTTTTGATCTAGAATTTTTGGGTTTAATTAGATTAGAATTCTCAAAATTCGATTTGATTTTTGGTTGTAGTTTATGGTATTATTACGTACGTTGATGTGAGACGTTGTTTTTTTTTTTGGTTAATTAAGACGTTCTTTATATTTGGTTATAATTGATTGAGAATCTGAATCAAGTCCCATAATTCAGATTCGCTCAAACGTCTTAGTCTTAAGTAATAAAAGTGGAATTAAACTCAAATACAATCATCTCTCAAATTTGACAAGAAAACGCGCCTGCTGTTTAATTTTTATGTTTTGATAGTTTTTGAGTTTGTTTTGGTTTCATTGACTGTTATCTTGTATTTTGTATTCATCTAAGCCAGCCAGCCCTCTAGAATATTTTTGTTTTGTTTCGTAGATTGTCAACTTCATCTTCCAACCGTCTTATCTCTTTACTCTAATAAGTTGGCATTGTTCTTTTTTGGGTTCTCTAAAGGCTTTGATCATGTTACTCGTTTTTTTTTTTTAATAATATCTTTGATGATTAATTTAATTTAAGATAAAACAAAACAAAAAAAAAAACAAAACACGTTGCGTATGAGAAGAAGGATCCAATCATCGAGTCTCCCTCCCATACCTTTAATATTTGATATTTGGGGTCCACCAACATCGAATTATATGATATCCTTCTTCTTTTCTTTCTTTTTTTTTTTTAGCAAATATGTAAATGGAATTTTCAGGCTTACATACCATTTATTTACATATCATTTTCTCTAGTCAACAAACAATCTTTAATTTAGCCAGATATTGCCTGTCCTGATAAACCTCCTTTTTAGGATTCTTACAATAATTTTGTTTTAAAATCAGAAAAAAAAAAGATTTAGAAATATATCAAATTATTAAGTTAAAAAAATATAAAAATATGATAAACTTTATTTTTTAAAAAAAATAATTTGATGTAATGTTTCGTTGTAAATGTTTCAGGAATTGATTTTTTCCCCTCTATAAAATTATAATAATCAAATACTCATTTTCCAAGTAGATCCCCTTGAAATTGGGAGTCCAACATCAGATTAGAATCGTCCTAACATTTTCATTTATGTATCTTTGTAATTTGGTTGTTTCTGATTATTTCTATGTAAGTAAAGTTGTTTCCAAAATAAAATAAATGTTAATAGTAAAGAAAAATAGAAGTATTTTGTAAGGGTCAAACAAACATAAACATAAATATGGGAAGACAAGAATTACGGTCTCAACGTGAAAAAAAAAAAACACAACTCCAATGATGTTGGTCTGAAAACTCGGGCCTTTGTCTGAATCTCCGATGAATTATTATTTAATCATTCTCGCCTTCTGTAAGTTTATATAAAAAAAAAAATGTGAATTTAGTCAATGTAAACCTGTGCTTACGTCTGATTAATTGCTTCTTTCACATGCTTATTAAATCATCTATATAAAACTGCAGAAGAAGAAGAAGAAGAAGAAATTAACAAAAAAAAAAAAAAAAAAAAAAAAAAAAAAAGAAAAAAAAAAAAAAAAATTAAAAAAAAAAAAAAAAAAAAAAGAAGAAGAAGAAGAGATCAAAAGAAATAAGATCAGAACTTGAGCCATAATCAGTCTCTAGAATCACATAATAAAAAAAATGGGATTCTGGTCATTGTTGGAGGTGGCTTCTATGCCCGTGATTCAAGTTCTGATCATGAGTCTTGTGGGAGCTTTCTTAGCCACTGATAGGTGCAAGCTCTTCCCTGTTGAAGCCCGCAATTCTATGAACAAGGTATGAATTGAATGATCTCTGAAAACTCTTATCAAGATTTGTTCTCTGATGGGAATTCAAAATTATTGGTTAGGTGGTGTTTGTATTATTTGCACCTGCTCTCATGTTTGCCAATCTAGCTCGGACCGTCACACTTGAAGACATCATCTCTTGGTAATCACCTTTTTTTTTTTTTTTTCCTTAAACTCTTGTTTGGAACTTTGGGTCATGGTAACTAACTGAGTTCAAACGGTGAAAGATAAAATCTTAAACTGTAATTTTTTATATATATATAATTGTGAGTGAATATAATAAAGGTGGTTTATGCCGGTGAACATGGGACTCACATTCCTAATCGGAGGACTTCTTGGGTGGATACTTGTTAAAATTCTGAAACCACCTCCCTATCTTGAAGGTCTTATTGTTGCTACTTGTTCTGCAGGTAATAATACTACATATTATTTGCACACTCTCACAATTTTGATCATTACTCTTTTTTTTAAAAAAAAACAACATTGTAATGTTCTCATCGAGAAAGAAACTCAATTTTATTTGGTAAATAGGAAATATGGGGAACCTACCAATCATACTTGTCCCAGCAATATGTGACGAGGACAAGAGTCCCTTTGGTAACAGGAGTGTATGTAGAACCGTTGGGCTCTCTTACGCGTCTTTCTCCATGGCGGTATGCAATTTTAAACGTTCTACTCTTTCTAGAAAAAAGAGAAAAAAAAAAATTGATTGGGATAGTGGTTGTAACTGTTGCAGCTAGGTGGTTTCTACATATGGACATACACATTCCGGCTGATAAGAGGGTCCGCACTAAAAATTCAAGCCATAGAAGAAGAATCTCGGAAAAGAGGAAGTCAATCACCCAATACTGACTTAGAGGCTGATCATAAGACCCATCTCCTCGGTGGTGCACCCGAAGCCAAAGATGTAAAGAAACAGACAGGGTTTTGGACAAAAGTAGTAGACTTCCTCCACGAAATATTGGAGGAGCTTCTTGCACCACCTACACTTGGTGCTGTAAGTTCATATTTACTCACTATCACTGATGCTTAAAATAACGACCAATGGGAATAGTGTTATTAAATGTGACATGCTTGCTTGCTGGTTTCAGATCATTGGCTTCATCTTCGGTGCAGTTAAATGGCTCAGAAATCTGATCGTAGGTGATGATGCTCCTTTACGAATAATCCAAAGCACTGCGAAACTTCTTGGGTAGCTACCACAATCTTGTCTTTGATAATCCTCCTTACTTACCATTTTGCATCGTATGTTACCTATAACTTAAACCGATTTTGCAGTGATGGGACCATTCCATGTATGACTATTATACTAGGGGGCAACCTCATGCAAGGTTAATCCCTCAATACACAAACCCTGATTTTGACACTCCAAAAATAGCAATACTTACAAACTTGCAAAATCTACCAGGTTTACGTTCTTCAGCAGTAAAACCAATGGTTGTACTTGGAATAGTGTGTGTTCGGTACATAATTCTCCCAATTATCGGTATAGGGATTGTACTAACAGCTGCGAGTCTAGGATTTCTTCCGGAGGATCCCTTGTTTCAATATGTTTTGATGCTTCAGTTCACCCTCCCGCCTGCCATGAATATCGGTTAGTCATAAATCATTCATACGAATCTAGACAAAACTTTAAAAAAGAAAAGCAAAGATCAATATTAACGAGAAAAGACGAATTGAAATCAACAGGTACCATGACACAACTGTACAATGTTGCGCAAGACGAGTGCTCAGTGCTCATGCTGTGGACATACTTGGTTGCGATACTGGCACTCACCGTATGGTCAACCATCTTCCTTCACTTGTTAGTCTAGAGAACCAACAACTTGGTGTTTCTATCTTTCTTCTACTACAAAGAACATGGGAACACCAGATACCAAAGCCCGGCCTGTCAAGGGAGGGAACTTACCATTCTGTTTGATCATTACCAGATATATACATTTTCTGATTGCATTTGTGCCTTTCTCTGCAAATCTACATTTTTCCCTACATTTTCATTTGTAACGCATTTGTATCAATATTACATCATCAACTTTTTGAAAAGCCATTGTAAGAAAATGAATCTTCACCGTTTGCAAGATAAAACTTCCATCCATCTTAACAACATTCTCATATACGTCTTGAGTTTAGGGCAACCTGAGGATCGTCTTGAGGAAAATTTTGATCCGTACGTTTAATGAAATTCTCTCAGACACGATTTACGAGATTTCAAATCTAACTCACTTTAGTGTTCCTCCTCCGATCTCCGCCTATGGCCTCCGCCGAATCAGGCGAGCTGCCAAAATCATTCGACCATTTTCCTCCTTCAACCACCCCTTCTTCTTCCTCCAAATCGATCCAATCACCTACTTCTCAATGGAAAGACTTATTCTCCTCCTCCTCTCGCTCATTCCCGGCTCCAACCTTCACCGCCGATGGAGTCCCAGTGGTTAAGGCTCCCCCAGCCATTCTGCTCAAGACCTCCGAGACCTGGAAAGGATACATTGTTTGCTTCTTTTTCGGTGAAGTTCCTTCACCCAAGAAGATCTTCTCGGATTTAAACCCAATCTGGGGCAAGCGAGGTCCCATCACAGTCCGACATTTCACTGAAGGGTCCTGTTTGATTCTAATTCTGAATCTATCTACTCGTCAATGGGTTCTCGATGTAGGGTTTTGGAGCGCAGGCATAGTTGCCTTCTCTACCGCCGAATGGTCTCCTTCTTCCTCCTTCTCTCCCGTTGAACTAGTCTCTGCTCCACTTTGGCTCTCTCTCAAAGGAGTTCCTCCCCAACTTTGGTCCATGGATGGATTTATGCTAATTGCCAGTGGTATAGGCAAGCCTCTTCCTCCTCGGTCTCCGCAGTCTCAACTCACCTCTGGGCCACCGAAAGTTCTTGCAGTTGTCGATCTAACAAAACCTCTCCCAGATTCTGTTCTAGTTGAGGACGAAGAAGGAGTTCAAATCTCGATTGGAGTTTCATATCTGAACGTTCCTCCTCGTATTATGAAAGAATTGATCAAAGAATCTTGAAGAGAAGAGAGAAAACACCAAGAACAATTTAGACTCTTCTTTTTATTCAATGATGCGAATGAATGTACAAGAGGCTCTGTTATTTATACAGAAGTAAGTTAAACGCAAACCCTATTGACGTTTTAACAAATAATGAAAACATAAGAGAGTCTCTGATGCAGCTGGAGTCTTTGAGATTAAAGACCAACTTCAAACTTGAGACTGCAACTTTAAGCTTCAATAATCTAATATTCCCCCTCAAGAGGAGTCAAAGATACTTAGGAGACTCATCTTGCTCAGCAAATCCCTGAAAGGTAGAGGAAAGAGAGCCTTTGTGAACACATCTGCAAGTTGGTTTTTGCTTCCAACATGAAGAGTTTTTATCAAACCACTTTCAACTCTTTCCCGGACCAAGTGACAGTCTATCTCTATGTGTTTTGTCCTTTCATGATAAACTTGGTTGTTTGCAATGTGTATGGCTGCTGTTGAGTCGCAGAAAAGAGGGACTGGTCCCTTTTGCACAACCTGCAGATCTTCAAGTAAATGGACTAACCACTCTATCTCACTTACTGCTTGTGACATCGCCCTATACTCTGACTCAGCTGAAGATTTAGAAACTATACTCTGCTTCTTAGACTTCCACGAGATAAGGGCTTGTCCAAGGAACATACAATATCCTGTGGTGGATCTTCTAGTGTCTATACATGAAGCCCAGTCTGCATCCGTGGCTTGTCCAAGGAACATACAATATCCTGTGGTGGATCTTCTAGTGTCTATACATGAAGCCCAGTCTGCATCCGTGAAACCTTTTAGTCTGAAATCTGATTCTGCAGGGTAGAATAGTCCTAATCCCACTGTTCCTTTCAAATATCTGAGGACTTGATGTGCAGCTTTCATGTGAGAAGTCTTTGGATTAGCTGTGAACTGGCAAAGCTTGTGCACAGAGTATGTGATGTCTGGTCTAGTTAAACTCAAGTACATAAGCTTGCCTATTAGTCGCCTATACTCTTCTGGATCATCAACATAGGGATCTGGTCCTTGTTGAGACAGTTTCAAGTTAGGTTCCATAGGTGTATTTGCAGGTTTACATCCTATAAGACCTGAATCTTCAAGTAACTCCAGTGTATACTTTCTTTGGCATATAGAGATCCCTTTCCTTGATCTTGCTATTTCCAATCCTAAGAAGTAATTCAAGGTTCCTAAATCTCTGATTTTGAATTGCTTGCTGAGGTTTTCCTTTAATTCAGCTATCTTCTCTTCATCATCTCCTGTGACAATTATGTCATCAACATAAACAAGGACAGCTAGAAAAGATCCACCTGATTTCTTGGTGAAGAGAGTCAATTATGTCATCAACATAAACAAGGACAGCTAGAAAAGATCCACCTGATTTCTTGGTGAAGAGAGTGTGATCCGCATGAGACTTGTTGAAACCAAGATGAGACATTACTGTACTAAATCGGATGTACCATTGCCTTGACGCCTGCTTTAGTCCATAAAGAGATTTCAAGAGCTTACAAACTGCATTTTTAGGCAATTCCCCCTTTCTTGCAGCATATCCTGGTGGCAAGGCCATGTATATTTCTTCATCTAAAGTTGCATTTTTAGGCAATTCCCCCTTTCTTGCAGCATATCCTGGTGGCAAGGCCATGTATATTTCTTCATCTAAAGTTCCATTAAGAAAAGCGTTTGATACATCTAGCTGACTTAAGCTCCATCCTTTTGCTGCAGCAACTGCTATCAATGTTTTAACAGTGGTAAGTTTTGCCACAGGTGAGAAAGTGTCCACATAGTCTATTCCCTCTGTTTGAGTGTATCCTTTTGCAACAACTCTTTCCATTAAGAAAAGCGTTTGATACATCTAGCTGACTTAAGCTCCATCCTTTTGCTGCAGCAACTGCTATCAATGTTTTAACAGTGGTAAGTTTTGCCACAGGTGAGAAAGTGTCCACATAGTCTATTCCCTCTGTTTGAGTGTATCCTTTTGCAACAACTCTTGCTTTATATCTCTCTAAGGCACCACTAGAGAGCAGCTTTGTTTTATAGACCCATTTGCTTCCTATTTCTTTCTTGCCCTCAGGTAATGAGACAATTATCCAAGTTCCTGCAGCTTCCAGAGAGTCAAATTCTTCTGTCATGGCTTCATCCCATTCAACTACACCTTCTGCTTCTTTAAATGTTTTTGGTTCCCTAATTGCCGTGAGGTTAAGAAGAAAGGCTCGATATTGAGGAGAAAGATTGTCATATGACAAATAATCCGAGATGGGATACTTTGTACTCGCTGTCATTGTGTTGCAATAGTAGTCTTTGAGATGACTTGGTTGTTTAACTGATCTTTTGGATCTGGTGCTTGTCATTCCTTCTATACCTGCAAGTTCTTTTACAAAGAAATCTGGAAACTCATCAGTAAACACACTATTATCATTATTGGAAGTGTTTACCTCATTGTTAAAAGAAATCTGGAAACTCATCAGTAAACACACTATTATCATTATTGGAAGTGTTTACCTCATTGTTATTTTCTGAATTATGAGGCTGAAAGTCTTCTGTTTCATGAGTGACTTCTTCATTTCTGTCTTCTATATCCTGATAAGTTTTGAACAGATTCTCATTCCCACCAATACTACTGTCTTCTGAGAAAGGGAAGATGTTTTCATAGAAAACCACATTTCTGGATACAAACACCTGATGAGACTCAAGATCTAGCAGTCTATAACCCTTACACCCCGCCGGATAGCCGATGAAAACACAAGCCCTACTGTCTTCTGAGAAAGGGAAGATGTTTTCATAGAAAACCACATTTCTGGATACAAACACCTGATGAGACTCAAGATCTAGCAGTCTATAACCCTTACACCCCGCCGGATAGCCGATGAAAACACAAGCCCTTGCCCTTGGTGCAAACTTAGTCCTCTGCTTGGAAGTACTCATGTAGCACAGACATCCAAAAACCCGCAGAGACTCATATTTTGGTACTTCTCCTGTTATCATTTCATAAGGAGATTTGTTGTTTAGAAAAACAGAAGGTAACCTATTGATTAAAAAGGCTGCTGCAAGGACACTGTCTCCCCAATACTGAATAGGGAGGTTAGACTGAAACATTAGAGCCCTTGCTACATTTAGGAGGTGTTGATGTTTCCTTTCAACTACAGAGTTTTGTTCTGGAGTTTCTGGACATGAGTGATAAGCAACTATTCCTTTCTCCTTGTAAAACTGTTTGAAAGCCAACTCCTTAGCATTATCTGATCTTACACCTTTAACTCTTTTGCCATATTGATTTTCTATCATCCTAATATGGTCTGGAAAGATTGTTAAAACCTCATCTTTTGTCTTCATGAGATATATCCAAGTGCAACGACTAAAATCATCAACTATTGTAAGAAAGTACTTTTAACCTTCTGTTGTAGCTTCATGTTGATGTTTCCTTTCAACTACAGAGTTTTGTTCTGGAGTTTCTGGACATGAGTGATAAGCAACTATTCCTTTCTCCTTGTAAAACTGTTTGAAAGCCAACTCCTTAGCATTATCTGATCTTACACCTTTAACTCTTTTGCCATATTGATTTTCTATCATCCTAATATGGTCTGGAAAGATTGTTAAAACCTCATCTTTTGTCTTCATGAGATATATCCAAGTGCAACGACTAAAATCATCAACTATTGTAAGAAAGTACTTTTAACCTTCTGTTGTAGCTTCAGAGAAAGGACCCCATGTGTCTATGTGTAAAAGATCAAACGGTTCCTTACACATATTGTTCTGAGAGACAAATGTTTGAGATGACTTGGTGGTTTAACTGATCTTTTGGATCTGGTGCTTGTCATTCCTTCTATACCTGCAAGTTCTTCTACAAATAAATCTGGAAATTCATCAGTAAACACATTATTATCATTATTGGAAGTGTTTACCTCATTGTTATTTTCTGAATTATGAGGCTGAAAGTCATCTGTTTCATGAGTGACTTCTTCATTTTTGTCTTCTATATCCTGGTAAGTTTTGAACAGATTATCATTCCCACCAGTATTACTGTCTTCTGAGAAAGGGAAGATGTTTTCGTAGAAAACCACATTTCTGGATACAAACACCTAATGAGACTCAAGATCAAGCAGTCTATAACCCTTACACCCCCCAGGATAGCCGATGAAAACACAAGCTCTTGCCCTTGGTGCAAACTTAGTCCTCTGCTTGGTTGCCCTTGGTGCAAACTTAGTCCTCTGCTTGGAAGTACTCATGTAGCATAGACATCCAAAAACCCGCAGAGACTCATATTGTGGTACTTCTCCTGTTATCATTTCATAAGGAGACTTGTTGTTTAGAACAACAGAAGGTAACCTATTGATTAGAAAAGCTGCTGCAAGGACACTGTCTCCCCAATACTGAATAGGAAGGTTAGACTGAAACATTAGGGCCCTTGCTACATTTAGGAGGTGTTGATGCTTCCTTTCAACTACAGAGTTTTGTTCTGGAGTTTCTGAACATGAGTGATAAGCAACTATTCCTTTCTCCTTGTAGAACTGTTTGAAAGCCAATTCCTTAGCATTATCTGACCTTACACCTTTGACTCTTTTGCCATATTGGTTTTCTATCATCCTAATATGGTCTGGAAAGATCGTTAAAACCTCATCTTTTGTCTTCATGAGATATATCCAAGTACAACAACTAAAATCATCGACTACTGTAAGGAAGTACTTGAAACCTTCTGTAGTAGCTTCAGAGAAAGGACCCCATGTGTCTATGTGTAAAAGATCAAACGGTTCTTTACACATATTATTCTGAGAGACAAATGGAAGACGCTTTTGTTTTGCAAGATGACAGCTCTTACAATGAAAATCGCTTTTATTCTTATTCTGAATCCCAAGAAGATCTCCTAGAACATCAAATTTCTGAATAGAGGGGTGTCCTAGACGCCTATGCCAAAGATCAACAACATTATGACAGATTACAGACTCTTTAAGACTTTCTTCTTTTCACTTTCTTCTTTTCTTTTCTCCTGAGCACTTCTTCCTTTCTTTGTGCTCATGATGTAAAGGTTGGATACTTCTTCAGCTTGACCAATCATCAGGTCCTTGGTAGCATCCTGAATCATGCAACACTTGTCATCAAAAGTAACTTTGAGCTTCATGCTCTTTGTTAGTTGACTGACACTTAGAATGTTAACTCTAAAATCTGGGAGATATAAAACTTCATCTACTGTAAAACCTTCTTTGATTTCAACTTTTCCTCCTAGACGCCTATGCCAAAGATCAACAACATTATGACAGATTACAGACTCTTTAAGACTTTCTTCTTTTCACTTTCTTCTTTTCTTTTCTCCTGAGCACTTCTTCCTTTCTTTGTGCTCATGATGTAAAGGTTGGATACTTCTTCAGCTTGACCAATCATCAGGTCCTTGGTAGCATCCTGAATCATGCAACACTTGTCATCAAAAGTAACTTTGAGCTTCATGCTCTTTGTTAGTTGACTGACACTTAGAATGTTAACTCTAAAATCTGGGAGATATAAAACTTCATCTACTGTAAAACCTTCTTTGATTTCAACTTTTCCGATTCCTTTTATTCCTAAACTGTTACCATCTGGAAGACTGACTTGAACATTGTGATTGGAATCCAAAGTTCTAAACAGACTCTTATCATAACAAACATGATGAGTTGCCCCACTATCTACTATCCAAGAGACTGAAGACAATCTGTTTCTACTCTCTTTCAGAATTTCTACAAAATGTAAAGTAGAGTCAGAAAAAGTAATACCGGATTTTGAGGATTGACCTGTTTCCTGCTTTGAACTTGATCCAAGAATCATATTGACTGTTGGAGATGTCCCTCCTGACTTGTTATGAAGTTTAGTGCTAAAGTATGATATTAGTTCTTGGACCCCATGTGTCTATGTGTAAAAGATCAAACGGTTCCTTACACATATTGTTCTGAGAGACAAATGGAAGACGCTTTTGTTTTGCAAGATGACAGCTCTTACAATGAAAATCCCTTTTATTCTTATTCTGAATCCCAAGAACATCTCCTAGAACATCAAATTTCTGAATAGAGGGGTGTCCTAGACGCCTATGCCAAAGATCAACAACATTATGACAGATTACAGACTCTTTAAGACTTTCTTCTTTTCCTTTCTCCTGAGCACTTCTTCCTTTCTTTATGCTCATGATGT
>CM071717.1:49255777-49266331 GCA_036630335.1 Physaria fendleri | reverse complement strand
CTTGCGGCCGAGGTAAAGATCCATCAACAAAAGGAAGTTTGTTCTTTGCATCCAAGGCCATTGTTATTGCGACAATCCAAGTATTATAGTTATTCCCATCAAGAATCTCTGTTATGATGGAAGAACCTGGATTATCTCCGCTTGAAAGAGAGTAGGGTGAATAACGAGTAGCTTCAAAATCTAACTCCTTTCCCTTTTTCTTATCTTCTTCTTGATCTTCTGAAGAAGATCCTTCATAAAATTTCGATTTGCTCCTGGTCTTCAATCTTCTCGCACTGGTACCTCCACGACGAGCTCCTCTCTGAGTCACCATGGAAAGAAAGACGGAAGAAAAACGCAGAACCAGAGAAACACTTCAGATTTATCGATTATCCTCACTAGGGATAACGATCGCAACGAAAAGAAACAATGAATCAAAGAGAGAATTTCGAAATCTCTCGCTCTGATACCATATTATGAAAGAATTGATCAAAGAATCTTGAAGAGAAGAGAGAAAACACCAAGAACAATTTAGACTCTTCTTTTTATTCAATGATGCGAATGAATGTACAAGAGGCTCTGTTATTTATACAGAAGTAAGTTAAACGCAAACCCTATTGACGTTTTAACAAATAATGAAAACATAAGAGAGTCTCTGATGCAGCTGGAGTCTTTGAGATTAAAGACCAACTTCAAACTTGAGACTGCAACTTTAAGCTTCAATAATCTAATACGCTGCCCCGTTTGTTTGCTCTTTGGTCATAAGGCTCATCGTTGCCCTAAGAAAGTCGCTCCTCTGCCTCTGAGATCTTCTCCTCCGGCAGCATCAGATCCTCCCGACGACCCTCCTCATCTTTTTCAGCCGGCTCACTCCTCTGTTATCTCTCCCATCCCGTCAGTTGCGGCTCCCTCACCACCGAAAACCCCTCAAGACGCTTCTCATCAGACCTCGTCGCCGTTTTCCATCGATCAATTTACTCTACTTTCCGTACAGAAAGATGGCAGAGCACCATCCGTACGGGTTAAAAACACTAAGTCCCCTCTTCTGAATCATATTAGGCCCATGGAAGGCCCACATCTCTTGAATTCTACATCCAAGGCCCTTCAGAATTTAGCACTCTCTGGAACTCGACCCAATGCTTCTCTCGGTGATGGGCTTTTACCAAAGCCTTCTTCCACTTTAGCTCTGCCCAGCGAGCCAACAGATCATCTCACCTTAGCGGGCCTCAAGGCCCAACTACCCCATATCACCCTCAAACCTCAATCCACCGACGACGTCCCTGCTTCATCTCCTCCGACATCTGTTCTTCACTCCGATTCCGATCATTCAATCGCCGCTACCGCCGTTACTATGCTCTCACCGTCCAACTCATCCTTCACATCGCTCCTAACCCAGCAGAAAAACTTAGCTTCGCTCATTCAAAATCAAACACCCATCACGTCTCCCTTCCCCTCTCATCCAATTCTCCCTTCAGCGCTCTCCTCCCCACCGCAACTTCATCTCTGAAAAGCTCTCAAATTCCTTTACTCCTCTTTCTTTTGATAACCCTTCTGCTAACTCTTCTTTTTCGATTTCAAATTCTATGCAGGTTCCCACATCAAAAACTCTTCATGATGAAGATGCTCACCCTTCAGATGAGACTACGACGGCTGACCCTCCCTCAGAACCAATCGCTTCGGTGACCTCCAAAAGCAGTGAGGAAGATGATGTCAAGGGTCAAAAGGATGAAGACCTGTACGAGCCTCCTAGCCCTCAGAATCGCTCACGTTCCCGGGCTCGTTCCAATCCACCGCCCAAAACTCGCCACTCCTCTCAGCCCAAGATCCGCACTCATTACTTCCCAGCTAGCAAGCGTTTCTTAATGCCCTCGAAATTTTTATCCCTATCTTCATTATTTATGATTTATGATTTATAAATATATTAAACCATACTGATATGGATAATTTTTTTTCTTAGAATGTTCGAGGAATTTGCAGTTCCTCTCGTCAAAGGTTGGTAAAAGATTGGATTCGTTCTCATCGCCCCTTAATTGGTGCTATTTTGGAGACCCGAGTAAAAGATGAATCGGATGCTTCCCGTATAGTCAATATCATCGCTCCTACCTGGTGTATGGAGACAAACTACGATCTCTCACCTCTGGGACGGATTTGGGTGATATGGGACCCCAGACTTCAGTGTTCTATCTACGCTAAGTCTAACCAGTTTATTGCTGTTGGAGTCCTAGACCCCGCCACTGGATTCTACGCGACAATCATTTTTGTTTATGGTAGTAATAACCTCATTGAGCGCAGGTCTCTTTGGTCAGCCATTGCACCATCTCCCAATATCCTTTTATTGCCTCTCATCCCCTGCTGGTAACAAGGGACTTTAATCAAATTCTTCTTTCCTCCGAGCACTTCTCTATTATTCCTTCTTCTCTGCCCTGGTCTGGTATGTTAGAGTTGCAGAATTGTCTAACTTATAGTGAGATTTTTGATCTTTCTTGCAGAGGAACCTTCCACACTTGGTCGAACAATGGTCACTATAACCTCATCACTAGGAAACTTAATAGAGCTCTAGTCAATGAGGCTTGGGTTCTCGTTGTTCCCCATTCCTCCGCGTTTTTGATGCCCCGGGTTCATCTGATCACTCTCCCTGTCTAATTACCATCCCTGGCTCTAGAAACAGGAAATCGAAGACGTTTAGATACTTTACCTTTTTATCTTCTCTTCCTCTTTTCCATTTTAGGATCTCTAATGCATGGACTACTTGTGACCCACCTGGGACCTTCCTCTTCAAGTTGGCCCGTAAGCTTAAAGCGGCTAAGGCTTGCTGTCGGTCTCTCAATCGTGAGGGCTTCGGCGACATCCAACAGAGAACTGAGGAAGCTTTGGAGGCTCTTCAACAAGCCCAATCTGCATTCCTTAATAATCCCTCTGCGGACAATCATAGGGCTGAGCTCGTTTCTCGCAACCACTAACAGTTATTGGATAACACTCTTGAATCCTTTTACCGCCAAAAGTCCAGGGTGCAATGGCTCCGTGCAGGAGACGCCAACACCACCTATTTCCAACGCCGCGCAGTTGCAAATCACCAACGAGATGCGATCACTTCCCTTTGTGACACAAATGGGGTTTTCGTTTTTGACGAGCATTCTCTGGGTTTGATCACTGTTTCTTTTTACAGGGACTTACTAAGGACCAGGAACCAAGCTATCACGCCTCCTTCGGTTGCTTTCCTACAGGATCTCCACCCCATTTTTTTTTTTTGTTTTGCTTATATTTTGATTGTTATCAACTTATTTTTTTCTTATAAGTAGCTCAATTAATTATAATTCGGTTGCTTTCCTACAGGATCTCCACCCCATTGTTTTTTTTGTTTTGCTTATATTTTGATTGTTATCAACTTATATTTTTCTTATAAGTAGCTCAATTAATTATAATTGTTTAGTATTTACTAAACACAAGTTGATATTTATTTTAATATTTCAAATTATTATATATAAATCAAGAAAGTCTTCAAAGTAAAGATGGACAAAATGTATGATAGTTTGATTACTGGCGGGTGTCACATTATTGGCGACACTAAGATGGACAAAATGTATGATAGTTTGATTACTGGCGGGTGTCACATTATTGGCGACACTCATAAGTCGTTGGATCTAGTTTTAGGCCCCATGAAGCTCTTTTTTTTAGGTGAAGAACCTGAAAATTTTAAACAAAAATTTAATTAGTTTTCATAGCTTTGATATTATTTTTCTGAAATGTTGATTTCACTTACCTCATAATGCTATCGTATGCGTTCTTGAGTTGAGTGTATTCATCCTCAACTCGTTTGTCTTTCCACCTTGTACGTCGGCTTTGGGACCAAACGGAGACTTGACGAGGGTCAAACCCTAATTTCGAAGCTACCCTATTTTTCCTCTCAGTTTGAAGTATATGACATTCTTAAAAATTAGTCTTCAACATGTTTGCTTGCACCTCAGTCAATTTTCTCTTCTTTCTAGATCCACTTGAAGAGGATGCATCCATAATTTTTTTTTTTGTTTATTCGGTCCAGTTATCGGTCTTTAAAATAATTTAGCCCTTAACAAAAATTTAACCAAAAATTATCAGCTCGGTTATTGGTTTCACTTTTCAGTTTATTTATTTTTTTTTTTGTGTAGAACGAAGATAATTACACTATAATTATTAGTTTATACCTTTTACTATTCTAAGCGTTTAACGGAAATCGTAATTAAAAATTTTCATATTCAAACAACATTTTGGTTTTACTATTTTGAAATATTGCTTGTAAGTTGTGTTGATTTCCCTTACTGTTTCTATTATCTTTGAAATATATACTTTAGAAAAATATCTTTATAATTTTTTCATAAATAGAAAATGATTATCTTTGGTCGCTTACTTCAGAATCGAGACGACACTTGTCAATAACCACGGTGTCGTATGCGTTCTTGACATTAGTACATTCATCCTGTACTCATTTAGTATGTTTTATAGTGTACATAAATCATATGGTACGTTGAGTGTTAGATGTATAAACTTTTCTTTTTAATATTTAAGCTAATTAACTTAATATCAATTGCGGAATACATATGTTTTGCTTATGTTTTCTATTGTTTTTCTTTTATTTTGATTTTATTTGCTAATGTTTTCGCGTTAGTTTTGATTTTATTTTGCTTATGTTTTGATTTTGCTTTTCTTTTGTCTAGCTTATATTTGAAAGTTCTTGATACTTCGATTTATATCTCACCAACTTTCATTTGCTTCGACGTTTTCTTCTTTCGTAAGCTTCTATGTGTCAAACTTCTCTTTTTGGTTTTTAGTTAGTAGTTGATCGACATTATACTGACGTGTTGATAGTATCCTTCATTCGATATCTCCCATTAGCTTGCTGGCTGTAGATAAATTAGGGTATTAGCTTTGTTCAGACATGTTGTTTGGGCTGGTAGGGTTCTAGTTTGCTTTGGTTGTACATGATTCTCCTAGATCCACATCCACAAAACCAGCAAACGATGGTTTATACATCCTATGGATGTGGACCTTTGTCTTGCCCTAAGGATGAATTGTAATTTGTAAGAAAAGTGAATGTTTCATTAATCATATGAAAGTAAGCATCAAGAGAGAGAAAGAGATGAATGGAATGGAACGGACGGTCTAGCGTCAGAGCACATGAGAACCTTAGGCTTATGAGTCTATGAGTCTTTAAACGCTCTAACGAAGACATGAGTGTACTCTTCCAATCAAGAGTAGCCAATGTGATCAACCAAAAGGTCCAACACCACCTCATTCGAGCCTTTAATCTTACACAGTTTAAGCGTGAAGCTAACGTCGAATATGTCAGGTTTCTTTCGATAATTTTGAATGTAGAATGTTACATCAACATCAGCTTGAGCAGTAGTGATTCCTATACGTTCATTTGAATGTACTTACCTCTTATTGATTCTATCTCTTCAATAGGCCAAAACACTAAATCCTTCTTGTTTGTATCAAAAAACATTTCTTTTAAATATTTATGCTAAATTAACTTAATATCAATTTTGGAATTCATATGTTTTGCTTATGTTTTTCTTTTATTGTGTTTTTTTTTGCTTATGTTTTGACTTTGTTTTGCTTTTGTTTTGATTTTATATTGCTTATGATTTTTTTTCTTTTGCTTTGTTTTGCTTATGTTTTGATTTTATTTTGCTTATATTTTTCTTATAAGTAGTTCGATTAATTATAATTGTTTTGAGTTTACTAAACACGGGTTGGTATTTATTTTAATATTTCAAACTAATATATATAAATTAAGGAAATATTCAAAATAAAAAAATAGATAAATATTTGATAGACGGATTATTGGTGGGTGTCGGATTATGGGCGGGTGCCGCATTATCATCAGGTGCCGCCATTATTGCCTGCACCCACAAGTTATTGGATCTCGTTTTGAGCCTCATGAAGCGTGAAGAACCTGAAAATTTTAAATAGAATTTTAATTAGTTTTCCTAGTTTTGGTATTACTGTTTTGAAATGTTGATTTCACTTACCTCAGAATCAAGACGACATTTCTCAGCAAGAACGCTATCGTATGTGTAACACTATAACCTGATCACTTGAGGGTATCTCGTCTATTTGAAAAGCTAATATACCAATCAAATTTTTTTCAGTACACTTAGCTAGACTTGCAATATTAGCGGAAATAATAAAGCAAACTAAGCATACTAATGTGTCCTAAGTTTACCCCAAATAATTACTGCAAGTATACAGTATTTCGCAATAGTACTTAAGAATCGATCCCACATAGATCAATGTACTCGTGAATCTGATCTATGGTAAGGCAATCTAAAGCTAGGATAAAATACAGATTTGGGGTTTTGTCTTTCTAGAACTAACAAACTAAAGCTAAGTGTGGAACTACTAATGATAAAAAGCTTTAAGAGACGGGGATTTCTAGGGATTCTCGCCACTAATATCAGACAACTATTCAAGATTCATTTAATTACCATTCCTTGAACTCTAGCTTTCTTATCATCGCATAGCTGTAGGAGAGTTCTGTTTTGGAACCGCTGCCTACCATCACGTCTCGACCCTTGCAAACTACACTCCTCTCAATACCACTAGATCCAGCCAGGGATTTAAACCTAGGCATCACGTTTCGGCGTGATACAGAGAGCATTACATGCATAAGTTTTCATAGTTCAGAACCCTAGAATATCCAGAATCAATACTGTTTCATTCGCGGGTGTTACTTGACTTTAGACATACATGGAATTGCCCATCATATGCACTTTATACTTGGTTTTGAAATACCAGTGAGGGTCAGCGCTAAAGATAGACACAAGGGAACATCAACCTGGATTGATGCAACCAAGAACACAAAATGCATAGACAAAGAAATCAAAAAATTTCTATTAAAAGTCACCTTCTCTAATACCGATGAAACTCAATCTTTAGGCATACATAATGCGGGTCAGCGTCAAGGGTAGCCACAACAAGACAACCGACCTAGATCGGTGTGATTGGGAACCATGAAGCATAGATCTGGGGCTTGTCACCTTCTCTAATACCAATGAGACTCAATCTTTGGGCGTACACAATGTGGGTCAGCGCTAAGGGTAGCCACAACAAACACAACCGTCCTAGACCGGCGTGATCGAGAGTCATGAAGTACAGATATGGGAAATATATCATCTACTCTCTCTGACCATCCCACCTAGACTATCAGGTCATATATAAAACGGCAGATCTCTTCCGTAGAATTCAGAAAATATTGTTTAGTCGCTGCATATGGTTGAATGGACAGATCTGACAGCCATGGATCCATTCCTAATACCTTTACAACTTTTCATGAGTTCAAGGACTGCAAAATCATACCAACCATCGATTTATGTTCAATCGATGCTAGCCTTGGCTTAGCTATACACGAAAAAGAGACCGTGTCTGAGATGCATAGGTGGGGAACAAGAAATAGATGGGATCCCCACGTAGCAGCGAAAATAAACAATAGAAAGAGAGAGATAGTGCGTAGAACCTGAAATCTTATTTGTGTCTAACCATTAGAACATACGAATTCTTCGAAGAATCCCGACACTCAACTTAGAAATTACTCAGACATATAAAGAAAATAAACTTTTATTTAGAATAGAGAATTGTGTCATGGGATGTGTTTTTCCAATGCATAGGTTATGCCTTTTTTTTAGGCTACAGAAAACTAGGGTAAAAATAGGGTATAAGGATTTCAAAATAACAAAAAACAGATTTTCCCTTAATGAGAGTCGGTGCCTCAACCGGTCGTAGCAATGATGTTGTTGCCCGGTAGGGCTCTCGGATGTGTTTTTCCACTGGTCTTCAACCAGTCGATGGCGACATGTTGATGCCCAATTGATTTTAACGACTTTGACCGGTCGATGGTGAGATGTTGTGTTCCCGGTTGGGCTCTCGAAATTTTTTTCTTATGAATGTCAACCAGTCGTTTGCGAGCTTGATGTTGCCCGGTTGGTCTCTCGAACATTTTGATCTTTGAACTATTTGATGATTAAACGATCGATGGTGGTATTGTCGATGCCCGGTTGAGCTCTCGGATATTTTAGGTCTCTGAGTCACAATCGATCGATGGTGATTTGCAGCCGACCGATTAGGAAATCTTCTTTTCTTGGATCCTTGAAATCTTCGGGTCTTGTGTCCCCGGATCGGTCCTTGGAAACGCTATTTAACCGTCTTGCGTTAATTTGTGGAGAAAACGCTCATTTTGAGGTGTTTTTTGCTAGTTTCGTCACTCCGAGGGTATTGAGTCCAAATACTCACGAACTTACCTGAAATGACTCTAAAATAACGTTTTTTGTTTCGAAAGGCTTTTTAAAATGTGTTAAAAACCTACGAAATTTGAGACCTATCACATAAACTATATCACCACATTTTTTTTTAATTTACAGCGGAATTATTTATAATCAATGGAATACACGATTTCTAGAAATTTTCACAGTTTTTCGATAATAACTTAAAACGTTCTAGAACTAACTATTCCACAACCTACCCATCATAATCCACTTAATATTCCTCTAACATATATCCAGCAACCTAACAAGATCTATCTAACAACCTAACAAGATTTATCCTGATTTTCCTAACAACCTTAAGAAAACGATTAAAATCCAGCAATTACATTTCCTAGTTAGAACCGTTCAAAATCAACTTTCCTAAGCCCAAAAATTCTAAAATTAGAACCTAATCATCTTTACCCTTAACTTAATCAATTCCTTAACTTATTCAGCTCAAAAAAAATTCGGAATTCTCTAAGCATGCATAACAAGATCCAACAGAAAATCGCAACTCAATTTTTCAAGCCATCTAATCTAAATTAATTCGGTAAAAATATCCATGCATCCCTCTGAACTGAAACAAATAAAACACCCAAAGAACTTAAAAATAGTCCTCTGATCTAAAAACAAAACGAACGAAACGAAATAGCAATCAGTTTCCTAAACGACTACACAAACAACTCCATGTCTAGACCGATTTCTTCTCTCCAACCATGATCCCACGTACCAGCTCAAAACACTTTTCCTTTTCCTTTATCTGCATCCAAGAAGTGATGCAATCAATATTTGATAAATATTGAGCCTTTTCCTTTATCTGCATCCAAGAAGTGATGCAATCAATATTTGATAAATATTGAGTGAGGCTATCAACCCGTCTCACAGCTATACACACAGGATTATCGAGAAAATCAACACATACGAGCATTATAGAAACACGTACCAGCCATAGATTATTCAAATCAATCAATCACTCAAAGAAATACAAACAATCTGATCAGTATCACACATCATACACGCTAATATTTAATTCTCCGATAACCTAGATAAGCTACGGTACTGCACTCACCTTTGCCTAGATCGAATTTACCGAAAACGATTCGATTTCTCTCTTCTCTCTTCTCTAGCACAAAATCGCCCTAGTCCTCTCTCCAAAAACTCGACACAACAAAAGAATAAAAACCCTATGACTTTTCTAATTAACCCTATTTATGTTTTACTCCCAACCTATCAGAAAATAGATAACATCATCGTAAAAATAGCCAACTAAATTAACATAAAATAACAATAAAATCACACAATTAAACACTAGAAATTCGACCCTATCCCCACTAAATTTCGAAACTAAAGACTCTAACACACCTAGAGACTTCCCAACACGACCCTATCCCCACTAAATTTCGAAACTAAAGACTCTAACACACCTAGAGACTTCCCAACACTTCCTAAATTCGAACTCAACCAAGGACTCTACTCCAACTAGAAGCTGCACTTAGAACAGAAACAATCACTCTTAAAGATTGGGTCACAAAACAAAATCTAACCGTTCAGTTCTAATCTTAAACGTTTTAAAGCAAGCCCTAGATGTCGTGATGCTACCCTCAAAAGATGAGCACGATCCGACCGCAGATGAACTCCAAATGTAACTTTGAGTCCATGCTGTTCCAGATTCGCGAATGTAACAGTGCGCCTCAGTAAGACAACCATAAATCTTAGAATAATAAACCAAAACAAACTCTGCAAATTGGGACATCTAGATCTAAGGATTACCTACAACCCGTCCAAAACCCAGCCTTTATTGGAGTCGATTTGTGACAACAAAATCAACTTCTACTTACAACCCGACTTAATCGATAAATCGACTCTGAAATACAGCTAATGCACCAACAATCTAACCCTAGGATCCCCAACATCACTACGATGGCATCATAACCATCACAATGGTCCTCAAAACACACACCCTCATCTCAAACTTCACACACACACTAGCCAAATGCTCGTACTCCCCAACTCATGCGCGTATCACTTTCCGGAGTAGCTAATTCCTTCGAGTGAAACCATCACCTGAATCACCAAGATTCTCGAGTCGAATGGACCTGCAGATCCTTAAGAATACTCAAGACACACAGTCTATGCGCACTAGGGAATGCCACCTCAGATCCTTAAGAATACTCAAGACACACAGTCTATGCGCACTAGGGAATGCCACCTTCCCCACAACTACTCACGGAGCAACTCACCTCCGGATAACACACATACTCACAGAGCAACTCACCTCCGGATAACACACATACTCACG
>CM071717.1:49233673-49248508 GCA_036630335.1 Physaria fendleri | reverse complement strand
TAGCTATGTCAATGTCTTCCTTGACCAAAACATCAAGAATCGAATTAAAAACCTTCAGAGATGGTTTCATCCCAAATTTCGAAACAAGAGCAACGACAGTGATCACCCGTTTGATCAACCGAGCACGGCCAAACCCTTGAATGATAGTTACAAAGATAGCATCATCAGGAGGCAAACCAATCGACTCAGTCATTCATCGAGCAGTTGGTAGACAGTTTCAAAACGTCGGAAAACACAGAGTTTATGAAACACAGCACGATAAGTAGAACGAGAATGGATAAACCCAGGGAAATTCGACGCCCAATGAAAAGTTTCAATAGCTACTGAAGCTGATTTCTGGTCTAAAATGAGTCGGACAATATGGTCATGGCTAGGTACAAAAAGCGAAGAGGATGATGATGGTGGAGAAGATGAGCAGAAACAACGCCATAATCTTCTCAATGGCACAAATCGAGAAGATGTCAGTAAATTCGAGACTCTCAGCATCAAGACTCTACAACTTGATCGGTTCTTCGATGAGACAAAAGTTGAAATTTTACGAAATGTAACAAACCCAAGTCAGTTGACTTCCATAGATCAATCTTATTTCGCTGCAGAATACGTCACACGAGACAAAGTTCTTACATGAACAAGAGATATACATATAGATTAGTAATATATGTTGGAGTTGTTGGAGTTTAAGTTAATAGGTTACATATAACAATTAACAAACATATATTACATGTGAGGGCGAAAGTGTCTTTCAGAAGATGTTGCATTTGAAGTACTTCCTGAATACTTCTTCTTCCCTACAGTACAGATAGATGACTCGGTAGACTTCGATCAACAATTTTGGAAACCGAATAGTAAAGTACTCGTCGTATCCTTCTGGAACAGTTCCGACAAGCTTCTAAAAAAAGGCATCAAAAGTTTCATAATATATTAGTATCAATCTCACTGTTTTTTGAGGGATTCAATATAAGATCAACCTGAATTTCTGGAGGAAGTTCTCTGTAATGATTCAGTTTGTTCCTGATGAAGGCATCAAAAGTTTCATAATATATTAGTATCAATCTCACTGTTTTTTGAGGGATTCAATATAAGATCAACCTGAATTTCTGGAGGAAGTTCTCTGTAATGATTCAGTTTGTTCCTGATGGCTCTTAACAAGTCGCGGATACTGTGGTATTTGTAACGCCTATGGATTCCGATATTTTTAATGAAAATAGGTTCTAGCTTTTCATCCCATTTCCCTCCTATAGCCACTGGAGCTGTATTCTCCATTGCTTTTAGGATTTCAGAATCTGTTTCTCTATTTTCAAGCTCAACTCGGTCACTAGCATCTCGAAGAAAAGAGAGTCTCATCTCTGAGTTCCAAAACATAGGATGGAGAAGTACTTCAGCTGCACTAGGACTGCAAAATAGCAAGTTCACACAGCGTATAAGAGATTGAACTGTATCATCAAGTGAAACTTGAAATCATTACCGTAAATCGGGGTTTGGGTTCAGTAAACGGGAAATTAGATCGGAAGCTTCAGGAACACGTTCTACTAGAGAGAGGTCTATTTTGTTTTTGTGTTCAGTAAACGGGAAATTAGATCGGAAGCTTCAGGAACACGTTCTACTAGAGAGAGGTCTATTTTGTTATTCGCGATATTGACATCACGTTCAAGATCTTTTCCAAATGGATGCTTACAACCAGTTATAGTGTAAAAGAGGACACAGCCTAAACTAAACATGTCCACTGCACGAGTTTGACGACCTTGTACAAGCTGCTCTGGTGCTTGCCAACCCGAACTACCACAACCTGTAATATGTCTAATAAGTGATTTAAAAGGCACTAACATGTATTTCCTGACCAACCTAGGCCACTAATGTAGTTTTGCTCTTGTGCTATTGAAAGAGTTGCATATCCAACACTATGGGGATCCAAGAACGAGAACTAGAAAGAATAAAGAACTTACCTGTGGCAAGTTGACCCAATGATGACATATCCTTAGGCAGACGCTTGCTAATGCCCATATCAGAGAGTTTTGCACTCAAAGTCACCCCTTTACTAATTAATACATTTTGTGGCTTCAAGTCCCTGTGTACTATTCCTAATTCATGCAAATGGACAAGCCCACAAACTATATCCCTGCATCACAACATAAACAGTCTAAAGAGTTTAAGTTTAAACTAATCTAGCTTTCAATTAACAAGACTTATCAAAACCATTTACTTTGAATGTTCAACGAAATATCTCTTAGTCCAAATCATATTATGGCATAGACAAAAGTATGAAGTTTAGATTTAACCTCATTAGTTTAAGCATGAGAGGCGAGGGGTGGCCCTCCACTGAGGGGTGGGCCCCCACTTTCCAAAAATTATTTCCTTTGATCATTCCCTCCAAAGAATCCTTTTGAATCTTATACCCAACTACTGCTTCAGTAGTTTCGTCGTTTCCCAATACTTTTGTAGCGGAGAAAGCTTTGATCAGATCATCTAAACTGCAAGTGCAACGCTCAAGAGAAAGGTAAGCAAAATCCTGGTCAAACTCTACACCATACAACCGAATGATGTTTGAGTGTTGGTCGGATGCAGTGAGGTTTTGAATCTCCTTGAAAGCAACCTCATGATGAGATCGAACTAGACGTTTTACAGCTACAGGCAGGCGGCCTTCATATATGCCCTCAAACACCACAGTTCCGTTACTTCCCTTTGCTATAACATTACTTGACACAAACAACTTACCGATCTTTCGCCCATCAGCTACACCACTTGGAAAGTTATTGAAGCCGAGTAATGTTTGACCTCCTTCAATAAGCTCAAATTGATCCTGGCCACGCCTATCTCTTTGTCCAATTGTAATACCATCCTTGCTCGATTTTCGGTTCCTTTTCTTTTTGGAAGGTCCGGATTTCAAACTAAAATCACTACCCGTTGATGAAAACCTTTTAATGAAAACAGAGACAACAACACCCAGAAGAACTAAAGGGACCAACAGCCTTATTCGTGACCATTCAAAAACTTGTCTAAACACATATGTATTGTTTTTTCCATGTTGCTCCTGTAACTTCCTTGATTCTATGGTTTTTGAAGAAAGCAAGATGCTGTTTTCGCTCTCAGATTGATGTTGGGAGGTGGAGGGAAGCATTTTTGCTTCCATGTGTTGATCACGGAGAACCTGAATACAAAGCTCTGGGCCACGAATGTCAATTTGTGATCCACATTGCAATGGCATATAAATTCCAGTTTGTAATTCAGGACCGAGCTCATTGCCTGAATTGAAAGCTTGATCACATAGTAAAGCAGCGGTGAAGTGAGAAACCGTCAAATTCCATACAAGCTTTCCAGAGGTTTTACCAAAATGCTCTAGTTTGGAATCTGTTCGCTTGATAAGAAGAGGTAGCTTCACAAAATCATCAATGCTAGTGGGCTTCACCAGAGCATTAGTGATTTTAGTATCTCCAGAAGAATGAGTAGATCTGTAAACACGGATTAGCCTCCCGGACATACCATCAACCAAATAGGCAGTAGTTGTTTCTGACCCAAGAGTCACACCATCACCAGGTACAAGAGGCATCTTCTTAACAAATTCCTGAACTGGCTGCAAATGTAACCAGCCAACATTGAACATAAATTGTATTAAAGCCAGACAACAATGAGTAAAAAGAGAGATGCGTGAAAATTAACATATCATACCCATTTATCATAGCCATCAATGGAATTAGACGCAGAGTTGTTCATATGTTGTACAAGTACGAAAGGGTGACTTATCTCAGTAGCATTATTATTATCTGTGTTGTTCATAGCACTTAAAGGAGCATGATAGAAGGAATGAATAGGTGATCCTGTAGAAAAGGACCATATTGTTCTTTCTGATTGCTGCTTTAAAAACACTTTCCCAGCATGATCAACAACAAGTTTCGTATTTGGCTCTGTAAGTTCACTGATTAGAAGATACATATAAAACATCATAACCAGTAACCACACAGAAGAACCCTAAAAACAAAAAAGAGGAAGAGGAAGGATGAAAACTCACGGATAGTGCAAAAGCGATCTACCAGTGGGACGATAACCAAAGAGCGAGATCTGATTCGTTGCTTCGCCGGCGCAAGGAGATTTACATAGTGAGAGTAGGAGTTGTAAGAAGAAGAGACGGCGGAGAAAACTACATCTCATCATTTCTCAGAGAGAGAGATGATCAGCTGTGAGAAACAGAAGGACAATTCAATCATCCAATTTCAGAATCGGGAGATGGAGATAAAAGACGATGACAAAGGGTTTTTCTGAATTTTACCTGAGGCTGAAGTCAATCTAACAATGGAGATATGCGAAGCTTTTGTCTAAGGCTGCGGTTTTTAAGATCTCCGTACTGTCGGACGATTTCTATTTAGCCGAGCCGAGCCGAGCCGTTAAGAATTAACCGGCTGGAAAAGAAGTAACGTAGAACTTCGGTTTAATCAGACTCCACTGGTTGGAAAATGTAACCAAACCGGTTTAAAGAAGTAACGTAGAACTTCGGTTTAATCAGACTCCACTGGTTGGAAAATGTAACCAAACCGGTTTTAATGTCGCGTTTCGTTTACAGGGCTTAGGTCTTTTGTTTCCTTGAGTCAATTTTTTATTTTTGAGTAATTCAGTTTTGAAAAATTGATAATCATATAGAAACGTGAGGAAGAAGGTGATAATCTCTGCTTACGTGACAAAGAAGGTAATGATCTCCTCTTATATCTTTTGCTCGTAACAAAACGCAGCCGTTTGATCCTAACAAAGCTGAATTTCAAAATTAAGTTCCAACTATACTTTATACAATAAATGCGCTTTTACGTATGGGATATGTGCAGAAAAGTACAAAGGAAACCAGAAAATAAAAATCTATAAGTTATGGTCAAATAGACAACTTTTTTTGACAGATATTTGGTATGTGTTTTCAGATCATGATGGTCTTTCTGATGGTAAAAAGATAGTATATTTTTCATACTCACACAGTAATACATGTTCTCTAGACTAACAAGTGAAGGAAGATGGTAGACCAAACGGTAAGGGCCAGTATTGCAACCAAGTATGTCCAAAGCATAAGCACTGAGCATTCGTCTTGTGCAACGTTGAACAGCTGTGTCATAGTACCAATATTCATAGCAGGTGGGAGAGTAAACTGAAGCATCAAAACATACTGAAACAAAGGATCTGGTGGAAGTATTCCAAATCTCGCAGCTGTTAGTACAATGCCTATACCAATGATTGGGAGAAGTATGTACCGAACACAGACTATTCCAAGGACAACTACTGGTTTTACTGCTGAAGAACGTAAACCTGGAAGAATCACAGTAAATTTTATTTTGACTTATGAGAGTGAGATCTGAAAACAGTTGATTAAAGGATTATTTACCTTGTATTAGGTTGCCTCCAAGTATAATTGTCATACAAGGAATAGTCCCATCTCTGTAGAAAGCAGTTAAGTCAGTAACTTGAGATTTATGTAGGTTCAGGACTAAGGAGGTTATTGTGGTAACTAACCCTAGAAGTTTTGCAGTGGCTTGGATAATACGTAAAGGAGCATCATCACCTATGATTAGATTTCTGAGCCATGTAACTGCACCGAAGATGAAACCTATAATCTGAAAAAACATCAAACATATATGTCACATTTTGATTTTGCTGTTGAATATATATTGTTCAGTAAATTGAACTTACTGCACCAAGTGTTGGTGGTGCGAGTAGCTCTTCAAATATCTGATGGAGGAAGTTTACTACTTTTCTCAAAAACCCTGTACTCTCTTGAGGTGTACCGAGAAGTTGAGTCTTGAGATCATCAGTCTCTAAGTCAGTATTGGGTGATTTGACTTCTCTTGTCTCATGTTTTTCAACGGCTTGAAGTTTCATTGCTGACCCTTTTATAAGTCGGAATGTGTATGTCCACATGTAGAAACCCCCTAGCTGCAATATAAAGATTCAAATGTTGCTTCACTTAGTTTCCTCAAGCTTATAAGAAAAAACACAGTTTAAGGTTAAGAATACATACAGCCATGGAGAAAGATGCGTAAGAGAGACCAATGGTTCTGCATTTAAGGTTAAGAATACATACAGCCATGGAGAAAGATGCGTAAGAGAGACCAATGGTTCTGCATACAAATACATACAGCCATGGAGAAAGATGCGTAAGAGAGACCAATGGTTCTGCAAACACTTCGTTCACCAAAAGGACTCTTGTCCTCTTCACAGATTGCTGGGACTAGTATGATTGGTAGGTTCCCCATATTTCCTTTTGTTACGTAATTAGAACATTACATAATGCAGATATGGAATGTGATGATGATGGCATTAAATAATGAAGATAATTAGTGGCATTGATTAAGTTACCTGAAGAACAAGCAGCAATAATAAGACCTTCAAGATAAGGAGGTGGTTTAAGAATCTTAACAAGGATCCACCCAAGAATACCTCCAATTAGGAATGTAAGTCCCATATTCACCGGCATAAACCACCTTTAGTTTTTCATTCACACCCAAAAAATTAAGATACAGTTGAAGATTTACTGTAGGTGAAATTATAGGAGAAATCCTTACCATGAGATGATATCTTCGAGTGTGACAGTTTGAGCTAGATTGGCAAACATGAGAGCAGGTGCAAATAGTACAAAAACCACCTTTGAATTCACAAAAACAAGTCCTCATTGTTTTGTTGTAACAATCATTTTTTCTAATGGTGTTCAAGGTTTAAGTTTACCTTGTTCATGTAATTGCGGGCTTCGACAGGGAAAAGATTGCAACGATCAGTGGCCAAGTAAGCTCCCATAAGACTTATGATAAGAACTTGAATAACTGGCATTCAAACCAATTCCAACCAAACCAATTCCAATATTATATTATACTATATACCTTTTACATAGGTGGTGTATATGCTTTTATTAGTTTGGATAACTATGGAAGAATCATGAATATCTCCTATTTGAAAAGGAAAATAACTTAAGATGATTTCTTAATAAGAATTAAGTAAATAAAAATTAGATAAACATTAGAAGTAAAAGCATTATTATGCAATAAATTTATTATTAGAATAAAAAAAATTAAATAAATTTATGGTGTATAATTATTTAAAAATAAATTTCTAGATATGGTGTATAATTATTCTAATAAATTATGGTGTATAATTATTAGAATTGATTTCTGATTTCTCCTATAATTTTAGATAAACTTAAGAATACTTTTCTCAAAAAAAAGATAAACTTAAGAATAAATTTGTTTAAAATTTGAAATATTTGTATAACAATTAAAATCATTAGCTTCTCATTAAGAATTAAATGAATAAATATGGTGTAAAATTTACAATTTTCTCATCATTTTATTTTCTTTGTTATTTAATAACAGTTTTTTTATTTAACAAAAATTGATTGAATATATTAAGGGACTCTACTTAAGAGAAAAAAACTAGTTAATATATATAATTATGAAGAGAGGAAGCAAATATTAAAAGAGTAACAAGAATGCCATACATCAAATTATATTTCTTACTTTTATTCTAAATTATTTCGGAAAAAAAAAATTTGTGTTTGTAATGAGTTTATTTTAGAGGAATTAACATGGTAATTTATTCTTTATTTTAAAACCAAAAAAAAACATATGGCAGAGAGATAATTTGGAAGTTGTTAGGAAAAAAAAATAGATGAGATATCAAGTAAATACCAAATAAAGCATATATATATATATATACATGGTGAACCCCAAAATATCAAAGATTTACTTCTAAACTTAAAGTGCCTTTAAGAATTTTTAAAAAAATAAAAAATTTGAACTGAGAATTTTATTTAGATCAGATTTTTGGGGTTAAGAGATCAAAATTTCATTATAGTTTTGAAATAAATTAAAAAATAATAAATTCATTCGAATTATGGGTCAGGATTTAAATTCTAAAAATTGAAATTCCCTCTTTTGGTATTTTGAATTCCTTTGTATTTTCCCCACCATAATACATATGACAAACGCACAAATCAAACAAAAAAAAAACATTAATACCTTTTTGTTAGATTATTAATAGTTAAAATTTTGTATATATACACTTCACATATTGAACATGACACATGCATGTAAGTGTATTCAATGGATCTAAATTGATAAAATAGTTTTCCTACAACTCATATTAATTAGAAAGCTAGTCATTAAAAGATTCTTGAACATAAGTACTACAACTCATATTAATTAGAAAGCTAGTCATTAAAAGATTCTTGAACATAAGTACCGGTTTTTGAATCTAAAGCACTTCTTATTCAAGCATCTCATATTTAAATATAGAATCTCTGCAATAATATGATTTAACACGATGCATAACGTGTAACATGTTGTGTTTTATCATTTTCTTTTTCAAAAAACAATGATCAAATTTTTTTTACTAGATTCGAAGAATAATATATGATTCAGCCAAAGAAAAAACACATCATTATTAATAAAAAAGAAAGTACCTGAACCATCAAGAACTCACGAAGAATCTTTCTCTATCCCATGCATAACGAAAAGAAAAATTACAAAGAGGAAAAGGATTGAGAAAAAAGTATAATAATAAGAAAAAACAATTATTCTGATTTTCCACGTTTATATATTCACCAAAAAAAAAAAAAGGTAAAAAGAATTAAAAAAAAACCAAAGGAGAAGTCTCTCTTTCTTTGTAATTATTCACCAAAAAAAAAAAAAGGTAAAAAGAATTAAAAAAAAACCAAAGGAGAAGTCTCTCTTTCTTTGTAATCGCATGAATATAGGGATCGAAATTCGTCTAAATTTAGGAATTGTATTGGTGGTAAACAAAATTTGGTTTGATCTTATTCAGTTTGGATAGATTCGGGTAAAAATTAGGTAGGAAAAAATAAATTGGGTACCTAAAAATCTAAAATATTCTGAGGTACTTTAAAATCTTTTAAATAATTTAATTATCTTAGAAATATTACTAGTGGTGTTGTCGGTCCAAAAATTTTTGATGCCTTAGACCAAAATTTTTTTTATATCTTTTAGACTAGGTCAAGTTTTTTTTGATGTTCTATCATTATAAATAAATATACAACTGTATACGAAACATTTATGAAAATATTTTAAAATTTTGATGCTCTTAAAACTTTATATGTTTATAGATTTTAAAATTTTGGATTAAAAATATCTTTAAATATCTAATAAGGAGGTTTAAATCCTAGATCCTTGACTAAAAATACGACAAAAATACCGTTTTCTTTTTATAATATGAATTAAGTTAATGACAGTTCATGTGATCATATCCTGAAAGATAAAGATAGCGGTGATTTGAAACCAATTAAGAACACATGTTTCTAAATTATTCATCTCCTTCATCGTTCATGTGATCAATATCAACAAAAGATAAATATCTACAAATATGAGAATACGATAAAAATTCCCATGGAAAAAGAAATAAATAAATGATAGAAGAACCATATGTAATTTACTTTCCGCTCAAATAGAGCATTCAGTATATGTACTTGACAGAAAGCGAATGTACTAATATAGCTACAAAATTGAAACACTTTCTAGAGCATATATAATTGTCTGGTTCGTAAAGAATAGTATTTACTTGGGACCCTTGTTATTCAGTAGTAATATGAGCTAATCCGGATATGCAAGTCATACAGCAAAAGAAACAAGAATTGAAGTAGAGTACAGACACCAAAATGCAATAGTTACATTTAAGAGAAATAAAAAGAAAAAAGAAATAAATAAATGATAGAAGAACCATATGTAATTTACTTTCCGCTCAAATAGAGCATTCAGTATATGTACTTGACAGAAAGCGAATGTACTAATATAGCTACAAAATTGAAACACTTTCTAGAGCATATATAATTGTCTGGTTCGTAAAGAATAGTATTTACTTGGGACCCTTGTTATTCAGTAGTAATATGAGCTAATCCGGATATGCAAGTCATACAGCAAAAGAAACAAGAATTGAAGTAGAGTACAGACACCAAAATGCAATAGTTACATTTAAGAGAAATAAAAAGAGAACCAAGTTTGAGTTTAAGAATCAATTTTTTTTGTTTCTTCAAGATTAGTCTTAGTCGAGGTATAAGAAAAGTACAAAGAAGAGTAGTGACATTTTTGTTAATGGGTCGTTAAGATGATCTTCATTTTTGCTCTGTGTTGTTCTCTAGTTGGTTGACTTACAGAAGAAGCAAATACTGTTGACCCATCTCTTCTTCTTCTGTTTAGTTCTTTGAGATTTGGTGTTTCTTGCCTCGACGAGATCATTCATGTATTGAACCACAGCCTGAGAATACGACGAAAAGTATAAATCAATCATCCATAATGTAGACATATGTCAAAGGAAATGAGATAAAAAAGAACCTGTGCGCCTTTTGCGATTATATCCCTGGGAAGCTCTTCAAGTGGATTTTGTTCTGTGTGAAGAACACGCAATTGTGAAAGTGTTTTGAAAGAATATGGAAGGTATCGGATCTGGTTATTGCTCATATCAAGCTCCTCTAGCTTCTCAAGGTTGCCTATTAATCCTGGGAGTGATCTTAAGTTGGCAAAATTGTTCCCAATGTTCAGCTTCACAAGCATTGTAGCATAACATAAACTCTCTGGTACTGACTCAAGCTCATTGAAACTCACATCTAGCTCTTTGAGCTTAGCCATGGAGGACATTGTTGTCGGTAATTGCCGAATGTTATTGTAACGGACAGTTAGAATCTCTAAGGTAGATAACTTTCCAACAGCTTCTGGAAGAGCTTTAAGTCTGTTGTAATCCGCACGGAGTTCTTGCAGGGGATAACTTTCCAACAGCTTCTGGAAGAGCTTTAAGTCTGTTGTAATCCGCACGGAGTTCTTGCAGGGAATAACAAGTTGAAATACTATGTGGAATCTCTTCGATGTTATTTGTTTCAACATCAAGTTTCTTTAGGCTGACGAGAGAACCGATAGATTCAGGGAGAATGGAGAGGCTGTTAGAGCTTAAATCAAGTTCCTCTAGATGTATCAATCTACTAAATGCTGCTGATGGAAGAGTTGTTAATTGGTTTCCACTAAGATTCAGGTTGACCAAGTTTACCAAATCTCCTATAGATTCAGGGAGCTGACCAATTCTATTGGAATGCAAGTCAAGCCTTGTCAAGGACAAAAGTCCTCCCATGGTGGTTGGTAGAACCATGATGTTATTCTCAGACAAATCTAGCCTAACCAGACTCGATAACCTGCCTATAGAATCTGGAAGCCATTCGAGCTGTTCCATCAGCTTGTGCTGCAGATTTAGCTCCTTGGTAGCTTTCTTGGCCGATACTTCAATCAAACTTGCAAGTTTTATGAGACTCAACTTCTCTCCATCTTGGTCTACAAAATGATAAGAGCGATTCCATCACAATTAGACTCATCTGGAATAGAAATCTAATCAAGCAGAAACATAATAGATTTTAACCACTGAGAAGAAAACTAGTCACATGGAAACACTCTTTGATGGCCTACCTAAAAGACGTGGGGAACATGTAAATGAAGTCACTGTGCTAATGGCCTACACAACACACTTTGATGGCCTACCTAAAAGACGTGGGGAACATGTAAATGAAGTCACTGTGCTAATGGCCTACACAAATAATGATTCAACTACAGAATCACATAAATACACTATGAATCTTAAAAGTACAGATTCTATCCAGATATCAAATATTTCAAGGCCTATGCATACATTGATGATTACACTATAATTAGGAACAAATTTGGAAAGCTAAAACTAATAATGAAAAATTATCAACAAATCTTAAGATCAGATTCTAATCTCAAAGACATTTCAAAGACTTAGATGGAATCAATAACTCACCGGTGGTGACTTTCCTGGACTGAAGTGTTGAATCCAAAATCTGGGGCTTGCGAGAAGCTAACAATCCGTCACTGTTAAGCATTGATCTGGCTTTTGTCACAGATGTATCGTCGCGTGTGAACATTTCCTTAGACTTGACAGGAGTCTGCTGGTTATTAGACAAACACAAGGTCAACGGAGGATTATTATCCGGTGCCGGAATCGACCGAGGCCGAGAGGTGGTTATTAGACAAACACAAGGTCAACGGAGGATTATTATCCGGTGCCGGAATCGACCGAGGCCGAGAGGTGGTTACGTTAGAGGAAGGAGGAGGAGCAATGCAATTGGAAGCTCTCTGAATCAATTCGTCGAATAGAATGTGTACGGATTCCAGATCGAGAATTTTTGTGGCTTCTCTTCTCTGTTCTTTGCTTTCGAAATGAACAAGACCTTTTCTCATCTCCTGAAGCACGTTAAAAAGCTCACGAGGAACCCCGGAGGAGATATTAATCTTCTGTTTATCAATGGCTTCCAAACGAATCTGATCTTCTTTATCAACGTTCTGTATCAGAGAAGTAGCAGCTTCCACATCTTCGATATCAGGTCTGGAACTGGAAGGAAGAGATCTATGAATTCTCATGATTTCTTCCACAACCTGATCTTTCGAATCCAAAGGTTTATCCATTCCTATAAATTTCAAATTTCACCAATCTACAAAAATGAAAGGAGAACGAAGAAGAAGAAGAAGAAGAAGAATATTTATGAAGAAAATGAAACGTTCATGATTCAATGATTTCTCTTTCTCTCGATCTCTCTGTATCTTTCTGTCAAATCTTGGATTCCGAACTTTCTCTCGCTCTATCTCTCTGTCAAATCTAGGATTCGGATCTTGTTTTCTCTTTCGTCTTCTCATTCTTCGTCAGTTCTATCTTCTTCCTCTCTTTCTATAAACAAATCAATTAACTAATTCAAAAAATATCTTAGTTTAATCACATGATCTATCCTTTAACTTCTGTCCTTTTCTAATTAGGGTGTTAATGATAATTTTGTTAATTGTCAAAGATCGACGTAAAACAATAATTAAGTATCAACATGGATTATATAATATAATATGGAGGATAAAACAGAGCCGATTTCTACAACACTCCTATCTCTTTTCCTTCAAATCTGAAACACTACTCACCCTTAAAAGATTTTTGGGTAACACACGTTTTTCCTTTTTTTATAAACGGGAGTGTTGGTAGAGAGAATAAGAGTGTTTGAGATTTGAAGAACACATTTAAGAGTGTTCTAGAAATTGATCCGATAAATAAAACATGATCATGTATGCGGAATCCTATTATATAAAGAAATGTTTAAAAATGATAATTAACGGGACTTTGACAGTGTCTTAGATATTATTAGAGAACTTAATCACGATTAGGTCTCTAAGTGAGCTGATCCGTCCCGTTCCATCCCGCCCTGCAAAAGCCCGTAAGAAAAAATAATATCTGAACCTACTCTGGAAAATATGCGGGTAAAAAAGACAAGTCCGCACCCTCACCCGCAAAGCCCACAAAAGCCCGTAAGAAAAAATAATATCTGAACCTACTCTGGAAAATATGCGGGTAAAAAAGACAAGTCCGCACCCTCACCCGCAAAGCCCAGGGGATCCACAGATAACCCGCAAAATTGTTTTAAAACGTAATAATCCGTTAAAAATACAGATCAAAATTGACAGGTCTAATCACCATGCAAAGTCTTTTTTTCGAAAGGGAAAGAGAAGCTACAATACTAAAAGAGAAGAAAAGTAACCTTTGCACTAAACATGATTTTTTAAGACATAAATCTACAATATACTTTTAAACAAATTTCACTGAAATGTTTTTTTTGGTTAAAACAATTATCATTATATTAGATTTTTTTATGTATTGTAGTTTTTTTAAATTCGATCCATAATAGATGCAAATGCGCCTTTTTTTCTTCCTTTCAAAATGCTCAGGTAAACATAGATATTTGCCTAAACCTCCATTTTTTGTAATACCAAGTGTCCGCTTAGCACTCTCTTAGCACATTAGAGATGCTTTGGCTGAAAAGATTATGAAGGATTTTAGTGGGTTTATTTTTTGTTCAAAGACATTCCTCATAGTTGTTGATAATGTTTCTTAGGGTTTCGCGAAACTGAATATCTGTTTTGCCGAAGAATATATAGTATCATCCGAAAAAGAGATGGTTTATTTGTGGGTTTTTCCTTACAACTTTTAGTTCTTAAGAATACCATCTTCGTGGGACCTTTGTCAATCTCTCGAGAGAACTTCACTACAGAGAATGAACAAGTAAGGAAATAAGGAATCGCTATGTCTGATCCTTCCGTTTCATTCAACTAGGCACTAGGCCGAACAGTTTATGAGGAATGAGTAGGTTACCATTGACACGCCTTGATAGATACAATTGACCCAAGTAGGAGAAAACCAAATTTCTCAAGCACTCTAGTTAGAAAACTCCATTTAATTTTGTTATAAAAAAGTTTATCTAAATTATTATTGAATAAAGAAAAACATATATTCAAGTTAGTTGATAATATTAAGATAAACATATTAAACATATAAAATGTCGGAAGTAAGTGGGTTAGTGGTTGCTTATCTCTGCTTCCAGTGACATCACCGGGTTTCGAACCCTGGAGTGAAGAGATCATTAGTTAGCCATTAGGATAAGCTGTCAAAAAAAATAAATATATATTATATAATAATTGGGAAATACCTAGTAGAAAAATAACATTTGTTTTGTAGTATGTATCAAAAGATTTATAACAGTAAAAAATTTTAAACCATACAATTAGAAACTTATCTTTATATAACAGTAAAAGATTTTTAACCATACAATTAAGACTTATCTTTTAATAATAATATAATACAATACTATTATGATTTTTAATTTTTAATTTTTATAGATTTACTAAAAATAGGATATTTGATTTCAATTATTATTTTTATAAATTTAAATTAAGTTATATATGTTAAGAAAAAATGTTTTTTAATTGAAATTTTGTTTAGAATTTTATTTGAATTTAGAATTAATAAGTATGTCAGAATTAATATTGGTTTGGT
>CM071717.1:49194385-49211837 GCA_036630335.1 Physaria fendleri | reverse complement strand
TTTAATTGAATATTAAAATAAAATATACTCGTAATATATCACCGCAAAAATATATCTATGATATTCAATTTGGTTGATTTATTTAATATTTATCATATTTGTAGAAAATTTGTTTCAATTTTATTGATATTTATCATCTACATAATAATTTATTTAAATTATTTTAAAAAATTAAGAATAAACTACAACTTTGAAAATAATTTATAACTTTGAAAATAATTTATTTGAAAAAATATTTATTTTCGAAAATATAATTAATTTTACTTTTTTAAAAACATTTTGATATATTTTTCGATATTTTAAAATACTTTTAACCATAAATTGTTAATTATGGTAATAATATTCTAAATATATGTATGAGAATTAATCTATTAAATATCTAAATTAATTTATTTTAAAATTAATTATTAAATATGATAACAATATTCAAAATATAGGTATGAGAATTAATTATTAAATATTTAAAATAAATTTATCTTACGAAACTACCCTTAAACATAAGGACAAATTCGACAAATCAAAAATAGTACTTCACAAATAGTATAAGAAGATGGTCAAAAGTATTTAAAAATATCAAAAATATATCAAAAATGTTAAACAAAATTAAAATTAATTTTATTTTAGAAAATCAATATTTTCAATGTATTTATCATGAATACTTAATTTCTAAAAATTATAAATAAATTATTTTCAAAGTTACCGATTATTCATAAATTTTAAAATGATTTAAATAAATTATTATGTAGATGATAAATATCAATAAAATGAAACAAATTTGCTACAAATATGATAACTATTAAATAAAACAACCAAATTGAATATCATAAATTTATTTTATGTGGTGATATATTACGGGTATATTTTTATTTTAATATTCAATTAAAAATTTAAAATTATACTAATAGATTAAAAAGTGTCAATTTAGTATTAAAATAAATATTAATCCGAGATAATATCTCGGAAAAAAATTTAGTAAATATTGTAATTGTATGTTGCCATTAATTTTTGATTTAGTTTGTTCTATTTAGAAATAAATATGAATTAAAAATTTAAAATTATACTAATAGATTAAAAAGTGTCAATTTAGTATTAAAATAAATATTAATCCGAGATAATATCTCGGAAAAAAATTTAGTAAATATTGTAATTGTATGTTGCCATTAATTTTTGATTTAGTTTGTTCTATTTAGAAATAAATATGAAAAACAATTAAAATGAGATAAAACTTTTCAAAATCATAAAAGATTGAAGTGTTGTGAGCTTGCCACATACAATGCAAAATGAGCTTTTGTTGGTGATGATGTGAAAAAAGAAAAATTATTTAGTATGAGATCTGATCCACAAATTGGTGTGTTTTCTTTTCATATGTATGTTATTCAACCAATAATTTTTTGTTCATAGTTAATTCAGGTAAATTATATTGATGATCCAAAAAGTAAAAGATAGATATCTCAAATAAAGACATCTTTAGCCACTTAAATTTAGGCATGTGAGTTTGGTTACGAACCGAACAAATCAAACCGAATAAATCGAGAAATTGTCAATTCGAAATAAATCGAATCTTCTAAAGAAAACCGAATGAAAATAAATTAAAATCAATTCGATTTTTGGTTTATTCGATTTCGGTTTGTTCGAATTTTTGTTTTCGATTTTTTGGTTATTTAAGGTTATTTTTCGGTTATTTTTGGTTTATTCGATTTGTTCGGTTCTTTCTATATTTTTTAAAAATTCCAAAATCGAACCGAATAAACCGAAAACAAACCAAATTCGGTTCAACTTGGAAGATATTTTGATGTCTGAACAATCTGAGAAACCGAATAAACCGAACCCACACTTACTTAAATTTGATATTAACAACTTAACCTAATCACAAGGGTTTAACCAAAAGATATCTAACCAAACGCACATAGTGACATAACAAAGCTAAAAGTCAATACTCTTAGTCAAAAGACAAAGTAAGACCCAAGTATTATTGATAAAAAAATAAAGTCTTAAAAAGTGAGAAAAACATAAAGTATAAGGACTATATTTTAAAAACAAAATTATTCGTCGCGTGCGGGGATAAAGAATAGATCTTGACGGTTGAGATATTCTAATCCAACGGATGAGAAAGAAACTAACAATAACCCTAGATGATATCTCCTACGCCTCTCGCTCACTATAAAAAAAAATAGAGATCACTTCGCAGTCTTCTCTCAATTTTTTTTTTAGGTTTTTCTTCAATCTCAAATCTCTTCCTGAATCTGTGAACCATGTCTGACGAAGAGCACCACTTCGAGCCTAGCGAATCCGGAGCTTCCAAAACCTATCCACAATCAGCCGGTAACATCCGTAAAGGTGGTCACATCGTCATCAAAGGCCGTCCTTGCAAGGTCTGATTTCAATCTCCGATCTGTTGTTATCGCTTCTGATCTCTATTACCTTATTCGAGATCTTTGTTTTTGTTTATAGCTCGTTCTGTTTCTTGATTTGGTTTTGTGTATAGCTCGTTCGATTTTTGGTATTTGATATTGATGGCTCTGTAGATCCGTGGAATTTTCGAATTGATTACACAATTATAGGAATCAGGAAACATTAGATTCTTTTGTGTTTTTGAATCTGAGAAATTTTTGTGTGTGATTGGATCATGATAGTCATGTAGAACACAGATTTGATTTGATATTGATTTTGTTTGGATTTTGATAGGTTGTTGAGGTTTCGACTTCAAAGACAGGCAAGCACGGTCACGCTAAATGTCATTTTGTTGCCATTGATATCTTCAATGCTAAGAAGCTTGAAGATATTGTTCAGAAGCTTGAAGATATTGTTCCCTCTTCCCACAATTGTGATGTAAGTCTAGCTAAACTAAACGAGATTCAATTTTACATTCCATTAGATCTATGATCTGATTCGAGATTGGTTTTGTCATTTTCAGGTTCCACATGTGAACCGTGTTGATTACCAGTTGATTGATATCTCTGAGGATGGCTTTGTATGTCTCTTCATACTCCCTTTTTCCTTGTCACTATAGCTTTGTTTTTCTTTGGACATGTTTGAAGATTTTATTTGTTCACCATTGCAGGTTAGCCTTCTCACTGACAGTGGTGGCACTAAGGACGATCTCAAGCTTCCCACAGATGATGGCCTTGCCTCGCAGGTTCTTTTCTTACATAAACACATCAATCTCTTGATCATGTTTGGAATTGTGATATTGATAAGGGTTTCTTTTGTAAATGTAGATGAGGGCTGGATTTGAGGAGGGTAAGGATATTGTGGTGTCTGTTATGTCTTCCATGGGAGAGGAGCAGATCTGTGCTGTGAAGGAAGTTGGTGGTGGTGGCAAGTAAACTCTACAAGTATTATTATTCTCTTTCCACAAGAGGGTAATATTATTACCAGTTTGACAATAGATGTCAATGTTATAAGATGAAAGTGATGTTTTTCTTTTTTTTTGCCTAAGTTAGACCATTATGTTTGTGTTTCTTCTTTCAAGACAACTTATATCTATTGGTTTTGAATTGTTGAAATAGTGTGTTGATTAAACATAGAAAGTTTCCTAATGTGTGCTTGATGTAGTTGGCTTCTACATTCACAATGCAGACATTATAATCTTATCAGTTTCTTAAATTTGGAACTAATCGATCTCTTTCAAGAGCATAGCATTAGGCTTTGAACTCTGAAGGTGGTATCGTAGACAACTAGTACCTCTGTCTGTATAGAGTTACTCAGGTAACAAAGAACATATAGGAAGTGGGAGAGTGAGGACAATGGACATATAGGAAGGGAGATAGTGGGAGAGAGGACAAATTATGAAAGAAAACAAAATATGATTTGATGAATTATGAAAAGGATAGAGGAAGACAACATATTCAGGCTTCAAATGAGCTATAAAATATGACAGAACATAAACATCAACACTTATATGGTGCACCCGGTTCAAGACAATACTTTCAGCAGATCAAATTGTAGAAGGACAATAATTTTAGCACATGTTGGGTATCCGGGGAGAGCGTGTTACTAGTATATTGTCTAGCAGCACTATATCTCCACGGAGAACCTGGCCGGGACAGTCAAAATTACGGTTGATAGACTTTGGAAAACATCATTACATCAACCTAATGTCACAAGTGCCTTCAGAACATAAGAGGGGCCAATCCTGTAATAAAGATATCACTACAGGTGCATTCAGGACTTCTCAATAACACAAAGATAATGAAGACTTTAAATCAAAATTTTACTCACATGTCTAATTATTAGTTTACATTTCTAGTATTTATATTGTCCATTTCCTTTAAAATTATCAAATGTTGTATTGTTCTATAACTATAATCTTAGAGAACCGGTCCAAAGACCAAACAACAACCCATTAGGATGTTGAACCGGTCTCTTGTCCAATTTTGAAAAACATTGGATTAAAGGATTTAAATAAGATAGCTCAAATAATGAATTGTAGAGTATAGATTGTGAATAAGCTATACATTATTCATACACACACGTGTTCATTGACAAAGTATCTTTATACTGAATACTCTTTTAAATTATAGCTCTAGCTAGCATTGAAAAAAATAATCAACACCATTTGTCAACTTTGTCTTAATAAGCTTAGAAGATTGAAGATGCATGGTACTAAGAAGCTTCGTGTCTGATGAGAATCAACGAAAATAAAGATTGGCGACGCGTACGTGGAGAAGTCAGCCATCTACGTCGTTGTACACACCCATCAAAATACTAAATGAACAAAACAAAATAAAGAGACACAACATAAATTCTAGTCATATATGCTGTTCTCTAGCTGTGTTTTACATATTTGAATTATCCTTTTGTTTTTTTGTCAATCACATATTTGAACTATCCAATTTTTTTTTTTTCTTTTTGTGTGTTAGGTTTTCTGCTTTCAATATGGATTGAGATATTAGCCAGAAGAACATGGAACAATTATGGAATGAATAAGATTTTTTCATATGCGTGTCACAATCAATTTATTAGTATTGCCTAATTTAATCATTTGATTTCTTTTTTCTTGAATTTGGTCTCTTTCATTCCAAAAAAAAAAAAATTGGTTTCTAATTATTTATTTGTTTATTTATTTCTTGATTTGGTCTCTATATTTGATTTGTTTATGCCGTCATTTATTACCCTTTTTAGAAAAAACTAATCACTCTCAATTTTTCTTTAGGTACTATCATTTCACTTATTTAATAATTATTATAATTATGTTGACATGTTCACGCGTCTTTTAAAAATAAATAAAACTTGGAAAACAATCTCATTCACCTAACTCATGTCTTTGACCAATTACAAAATAATAAAATAAATATAGTAGGTATCAATATCAAACTAAATAATTTCATGATTTGGTATGATGTACTTGAAAAGAATCTCTAATTAAGTTGCTAAATCCATTATGCATATATACCTAATACACCGACAAATCATGTGCTAATACTTATGATCTCACCTAAAACATCTGAATTATAAATTGTTACAAAAATTCCAAAATATTTAGATCAATTCACTCTCAAAATTATATTTAACTAAATTAATTAGTTTAGTGCATGTGTTAGTATTCAGAATTGTTTAATTTTCGTCATCACTCGGAACAAAAAAAAAAAAAAAAAAAAAAAAAAAAAAAAAAAAATCTCTTTCAAAGAAAACAATCTGTCCCCAGCCAAGAGCTCACCCCACAAAATGTCTTCTTCTTCAATTTCAATTCAACCTTTTTTGAATTTTCTCTCATCAATTCTAAACCATTTGCACAATCTCTATTATATATCAAAGATATTTGGATTTTGGTTTGTTCATATAAGACTGCTTCATAACTTTGTTCCTTACTCAGCCGCCATCTTTTCACTGACCTACAAAGAGAGAGACAGAACCAGAGAGAGTTTAATCTGAGTTCTTGAGTTGTATAGAAAAGAGAAACACAAAGAGAGCTTAATCTGAGTTCTTGAGTTGCATAGAGAAGACAACAAAGATGAAGTTCGGAAAAGAGTATGCAGAACAAATGATTCCAGAATGGCAACAAGCATACATGGATTACGTTTCACTAAAATCACTTCTTCAAGAAATCAAAACCTCACAAGAAAGATCACATACCGTGAAACGCAAGTTAACTATTCGCCGTAGCTTCAACAACCTAACAAAACGGTACAGCCGTACAGCTTCAACTTGGGAACTCGATAACCAAGACATCATAATGTACGCAACAACTGGTGATGATGGATTCGAGAGATACGAAACAACAATCTTGCAAGTTGCTGAAGCCGGAAGAGAAGCAGAGCTTGTGTTTTTCAAAACCCTAGATCTTGAGTTCGATAAAGTGAATCGTTTTTACAAATCTAAAGTTGATGAATTGGTTAAGGAAGCTGAGGATTTGAATAAACAGATGGATGCTTTGATTGCTTTTAGAATTAAAGTTGCTCATCCTTCTTCTTCTTGGAGTTGTTCTGAAACAATATCGGTAGATATGGATACCTTGGAGACTAAGGAAGAGAGTGTACCAGAGGCTTTGAGTGTTCTTGATCGTATTAGATTAAACAAAGCTCAAGAAACTCCTCTTTGTGCGATTAGAAATGTTCTCAAGCTCTCTAAGCATGAAGAGCTCAAATTTACAAGAGAGAATCTCAAGAAGATTGAAGAACGGCTTAAGAATGTTTTCATTGAGTTTTATCGCAAGCTTCGTCATCTCAAGAATTACAGGTATGTTCTTTTCACTAAAGAAGAAAAAATTAAACAAGTTTAGAAAGAAAAAAAAAAAGATTGTTTGACTAAATCCATGTTCTGTTCTTGACTAATTCAGCTTCTTGAACACCTTGGCAATTTCAAAGATCATGAAGAAGTACGATAAGGTAACATTTCAATTTCTGTTATATCATTTTCATTCTCCATAAACTATAGGTCTTAAAAATACTTTGAGCTTACTTAATATGTTATTGTTATATATATAGATTGCTTCAAGAAGTGCAGCAAAACCATACATGGAGATGGTGGATAAGTCCTACCTTACAAGCTCTGATGAGGTTAGGACAACAACAAAAGAAAGATTTACTTCCTTAAAACTACAAACTCTGAACCAGAACTTTGGTTACATTTCAACAGATAAACAAGCTTATGCTGAGAGTTGAATCTATCTTTATCGAGCATTTCGCCAGTTCGAATCGAAGCACAGGAATGAATCTCTTAAGACCAAAAGTAAATAAAGAAAAGCATCGAATAACATTTTCAACTGGTAAACTAAAAATCAAAACCTGTGTTCATACATTAGTTCAAGACTAGTTTTAACATCATGCCAATATGTTCTGTTTTTTGTTAGGCTTTTTCGTCGGTTGTACAGTCTCTCTAGTGATTGCTCTTGGCTTATTCATACATGCTCGTAATATAATGGGAGCAGCAGGCCAACAACTCTACATGGAAACAATGTTTCCTCTTTACAGGTTCAAACCAAAAACATTATCAGATTTACTCTCAAATCAAATCATTGTTTTAATGTCTCTTGAACTGTAATTTTTCAGTTTATTTGGATTTGTGGTTCTGCATATGATCATGTATGCTTCAAACATATACTTCTGGAAGCGATATCGAGTGAATTACCCGTTCATATTTGGATTCAAAGAAGGAACAGAACTTGGTTATAGACATGTACTACTTCTAAGCTTTGGACTTGGAACACTAGCTCTATGTGCTGTTCTAGTAAACCTTGACATGGAGATGGATCCTAATACTAATGACTATAAAACCATTACTGAACTTCTTCCTCTTTTTATTGTAGCTGTAAGTTTTTCATCATAAGATTACAAGAATCTCTCAAATCATTAATGTGGTAACATCTTTCTTTTGTGTAATGTTTTTGCAGATAGTTCTAGCTATTACGTTTTGTCCCTTCAACATCTTCTATAGGTCAAGTCGGTTCTTCTTCCTCATGGTTGTATTCCACTGCATTGCTGCGCCATTCTACACGGTATGTACTCAGACGTATGACCAAGGCCGACCTGTGACATAAACCACACAGCCATCGTTTAGTACTATTGATTTTTTTTGGACTCTATTATAGTTGGACCGCCTCTAAGAATAATCATCGATAATCGCTAAATTTTCATCATTTTGCAGGTTACTCTACCTGATTTCTTCTTGGCGGATCAATTAACAAGCCAGGTTTGTGTTCATGTTCATATCATTCTTATTACTTTCATGATTATGTGTGCAAAATGTATTCAACTTATTATTGAATCATCTTCTTCAGATCCAAGCACTGAGGAGTTTGGAGTTCTACATATGTTACTATGGTTGGGGAGACTTCAGGCTCAGAAAAAACACATGTAGCAGAAGTGATGTATACAATACATTCCACTTCATTGTAGCTGTGATTCCTTACTGTTCACGTTTTCTTCAGTGTCTACGAATACTATTAGAGAAGAAAGATTTCAGCCAAGGCTTCAATGCTCTCAAGTATTTCTTAGCCATTGCCGCTATCTCCTTAAGAACAGCTTATAGCCTTAATAAAGGAAACGTATGGAGACTATCTGCTTGGGTTTTCTCAGCTTTGGCTACATTCTATGGTACATATTGGGACATTGTTTATGATTGGGGTTTGCTTCAGAAACCATCTAAAACTTTGTTGAGAGAGAAGCTTCTTGTTCCTAACAAAGCTGTCTACTACGTTGCAATGGTCTTAAACATTGTGTTGAGGTTGGCTTGGTTACAGACAGTGCTTGATTTCAATATCTCATTCTTACATAGAGAAACAACGCTTGCTCTTCTTGCTTGTCTTGAGATCATACGTCGCGGTATCTGGAATTTCTTTAGGTAACTTGTTAACCAAGAAAGTATTACTACTACATGTTCATAAAAAGCCATTTATAACTTTAAGGATTCTTGATTTGTTGGAACAGGTTGGAGAATGAGCATTTGAACAACGTGGGGAAGTTTAGAGCATTCAAAACTGTGCCATTACCATTCAACTACGACGAAGATGAAGATCGAACTAGTTAGCTATGGAGTTTGAAGTGTGACAGTTCTGTATTGTGTTCTTAGGGCTTGCTTATATTTGTTTGTTTAATTGTATAGCTTTTTATATATTGTACCATGATGAACATTAATAAGTTCTTTCATCAAATTTTTGTTAAAGAGTCGCCATTGCAATAAGTTGGACATAAGCCCATTTAGCTTGACATAGGCCCATTTAGTTAGACCTAAGCCCATTTCTTCTTTCACTTACATTTGTCATCTTCAATGCTATTGTAGTGTTGTCTTGCCTCTCTTACATCTTTAATTTGTCTCTTCAAAAAATTAAGGTAGTATGTTTAGAATAAGATAAATATTACATATTCTAATGTATGAAATGTGTAAGAATTTTTAATTCTCAAAGAAAAGTTGAATTACATAAGATTAAAATTCTGTAAATCCTAATAAACTCATCATAATAAACTCCTTAATTAAAAGCTAAGGTGATTAGGAAAAGGTATAAATATAATTCAATAATAAACAAACAAATAAAACACAAATATAAAAATGAAAAAATCTATATTGGTAACAAGATCAAGAGGTTTAAATGCTTATAGTACAATCTCAAGATTTTCTGAAGATAAAAAGTTATGAATTGTACTCCATAAACAGTTGTGAATAGTTCGTTTGAATGTGCAGCTTCCCAATACAATGAAACAATATGTATACTTTATAATAATAATTCAATTAATAAAATTTTGTTGGTTACAAATAGTATAGTACAGTGTCCACCATAAGCTAATAGTTTTTGTAAATGCTTTTTGCTTTTTATACGAAAAAAAAAGAGACCTAACAGTTTTATGAAAACCATGAAAATTTTCCTGAAGAGATGAATGTTCTCAGACACGTACGTCAAAATCATTGTTCCTTACATTTTTGTGTATATTACAAACAAAAAATTAAGAGATTGTTTTTAAATTATAATCAAGATTCGCATTATTATTTCCTGGACTTATATACACACGAATTTTCGTATATAACTATCACTACACACGAATTTTGATCCCAGTCTAAATCCACACAGATCAAATCTTGGAAACATAAATCCACATAGATCGTATATTGAAAACATAAATTCACACATATCATATTTGGAAAACATTTTTACCTTAGTCGTTATTTGAGTGTTGATTAATTAAGGCTTTAATAATTTCAGATTTATGTGGATTTATGTTTTCAAGATATGATATGTGTGATTCTATGTATTTAATATTGAATGTGTGAATTTATATTTTTAAGATACGATCTATATAGATATAGCCCGAGATCAAAGTTCGTATGTAACGATAATTATATGTCGTTTGTTATAGGTTGAGGAGACTTTTTTTTTTTAATAATGTATTTTTAATTGCTATTTGATGAAGGTTATCAATAATAACCTTATCAGTAATAACAGTTTACCAAACACGTCACATCTAGTTCGGACAAATCTGAGTCTGACTTTGACTTTGAAATTTGAACATTACTTCTGTCTTGATTATTTATATATATAGGTTCTTTTTATTCCTGACAAAAAAAAAAAAAAGGTTCTTTTTATTAATATATATATAGGTTCTTTTTATTCCTGACAAAAAAAAAAAAAAGGTTCTTTTTATTAATATTAAATAGGTTTATTTAGGTTCATCATGAGTATTGGTGCATTAATTATTTGGATTTTTACGAAAAAGGAACATTGAATTAATCTAATATCTGATGTGATTTACTGTTGAGTACAATACAGCTCTGATGTCATAGATGGCTGTAGCATCACCTGTCCTTCAAAAAAAAAAAATACTGAATCATCTATAACCTCTGGAACCATCGTAGGGTTTCAGGTTTAGCAAAGAACTAGTCTAGACCTCTCCTTACCTATATTTACCTTTCGATTTGGATCTGTGAATTTTGCTGATGAGGTTCAGCTTGCTTATTGCTAGTGGTACAGTAGCTTAGCTGTGATACACCTCACCTATGTTACCACTATTGTTTTGTCTACATTACTTTTCACTTTTGAAGATTCTTTACTTAAAGTGAGCTTTCTCCTATTGGTTTGTTTCTTATTTTGGGTTTGGAGTTAATGTTCCATATACACGGTTGCTATTAGGTTTGTTATGGACATTAAATTATGGTGGAGCCATATGTTTTAGGGGAAAACACACATTTATATTTGTGAAATGGGGAGATAATAAACTTATGGGTTTAATGAAAAAAAATATTTAAAATTTGCAAATTTATCGAACATCTTTTAAAAATACAAATCAACCTGCACTTCAAAACTAAACAGCAATATAATCTCTTTGATACACTAATTTATTGTATTATTAACATAATTTTGTTAATACTTATGTTATTTTTTTTTTTTTTTTTTCATCATTAAAATTAACCATTAGGTATTGTAATCAGTAAACAACATAGAGGTGATCTCTGAAGGAGGATATGAGTAACTAATGTAAAATTGATTATGAAAATTTGGTAGTGACACTAATTTATCCGCCACAGTGTTACCGGTACGAGCTATCCATTGGAACCTGATTTCAGAGAATTTCTCTTTCCATGCTAATGCCTGTCGAACCCAATTGAGTGCTGTGAAATTCCGATGTGCTCCTGTGAGTAGATGACATACTTCCACATTATCACCTTCAAAAATCACTTTACGATGACCTAATACCCAACAGTGTTGCATCGCAATAATCAAAGCCTGTAACTCACTCTCTAAGCTCGACCGAACTGTCTGACCAATGCCTCTTCCAGCACACATAAAATGTCCGGTATCGGACCTTAATACCCAAGCAGAACGGGAAGGTTCATTTTGTCTATAACTTGCATCATAATTACACTTACACCAAGAGTGTGGTGGAGTGTGCCATGTTCGAGAGTTGGACTGTTCAGGTTCGCCTAGGTTTCGTGGAGTGCATGAAATGGTGTATCGTTGTTTCCATTCCTCTGAGTCTCTATATCCTCGAGATACAATTGTATGCCACTCCGTAAGTTGTCCTCGAAATACAAAATTATTTCTACTTTTCCAAAGATGCCAAAGCAGCCAAAAAGGTTGAGTTGGTGATAAAAATGGACCAGGAGCATTGTAATGGTTAGTGAGGACCATGAAGAAGTCTTGAATTGAGGGTGAGGGGCTGCGAGAGAGGAGGAATTCGAGACCACTTCCGCGCCATACTGCTTGTGCAATCGGGCAATTGAGGAATAAATGTGATAAACTCTCTTCTCCTGTCGCACATCTTAGGCAGGTACCATCATGTAGGATGTGACGATGAGTGAGCAATTCCGCCGTGGGTAGCGCTCCTGAAAGGATGCGCCAGAGGAAATGTTTAATCTTTGGTGGAACTTTTAATTTCCAGCAGAAATTTTTGAGATTAGCATCACCAGGGATAGGTGGGGGCCAATGTTGGCGGTGTTGATATGCAAAACGATAACCACTCTTGACTGTGTAGATACCATTATCGTTATAATGCCAACCCAAGTAATCTCTCGTACCATATTGATTGATATGAATGGACTGAATGAGAGGGATGTCTTCTGGGATGACCCATCGTTGTAACTGCTCGTTATTCCACGAAGAGTTTTGCTGATCTATCAAATCGGAAACTTGCATCGGAGGGGCATTTAAAAAACAGCGTGGAGCTCTTGGTGGATCCGTGTAGAGCCAAGGATCAGTCCAAGCGTTTGTAGTTTGTCCATTTCCGATTGCAAAGCGTAACCCACTCTGCAATAGCTCCCTGCCATAAAGAAGTGATCGCCAGAGAAAACTTGGTGAAGTCCCGAGTTTTGCCTGAAGAATGTTATTGTGAGGATAATACCGCCCTTTGAGTACTCGTGCTGCTAAACTTTCAGGATTCTGCATCAATCGCCAGACTTGTTTGCCAATTAATGCTTTATTAAATAATTCAATGTCTTTGAATCCTAAACCTCCATCAGTCTTATGTCGTGTGAGTCGTTTCCAAGAATAATGATGCATTCCTGGATTTCCATTACTCTTACTCCACCAGAATTTTGCAACAATCCGATTGATGTCTTTGCATATTGTCTTAGGCAATTTGAACAAATTCATGGTGTAAACCGGCATGGACATGGCTATAGACTTGAGTAAAACCTCTCGTCCTCCTGGGGACAGGAACCGCCTCGACCAACCTTCAGTTCTGTCCTTTAGCTTATCTATGATATGATGAAACATATCCGTCTTGCGTCTCCCAAATTCTTCAGGAAGACCCAAATATTTCCCTGGACCTGTATTATGAATGTTCAAGGTCCTTCGTACCATGGTTTGTGTATCTTGGGACACCCGTTTTCCGAATGTAATTGATGATTTCCGTAGATTTACTGCTTGGCCCGATATGTATTCATACTCTTTCAGCAACCGATGAATATTACGACAATTCTTCTTATTCGCTAACATAAAAAATAGGGAATCATCTGCGAATAAAAGATGAGTGAGTGTTGTACCCTGGTTTCCTAGCTTGACACCTTGTAGCTGTCTTCTCTCCTCGCTCTGTTTGATCATATGGGACAGAACCTCCGCGCAGAAGATAAATAAATATGGAGAAAGCGGGTCTCCTTGCCTTATTCCGCGAGTAGGGGAGAATTGACCATACGACGTTCCATTAATGAGAATCGAGTAATTCACTGTCGATACACATTGCATTATCCAGTTTGTCCAAACGGAGTTGAATCCCATCGCCTGCATAGCCAATTCCAAGAATTTCCAGTCAACTCGATCGTAAGCTTTGGTGATATCAGTTTTCACTGCCATATAAGATCGCGATTGTCTTTTGCGAGTTCGAAGTGAGTGAAAGACCTCATGAGCCATCATGATATTATCCATAATCTGTCTTCCCGGAATGAAAGCTGCCTGTGTCTCTGATATGAGTCCTGATAGGTGCGGCTTTAGTCGACTAACAAGTATTTTCGATACAATCTTGTAGCTTACATTACACAGAGCGATTGGCCGAAAGTCGCTCATAGAGTTGGGTGGCTGTACTTTAGGTAACAGACACAAGTTAGTGTGATTAACACGAGCATCCATGATTCCTGAACTGAAAAATTTCTTGACAGATTCAATAACTTCTCCACTAATGTCTGGCCAAAAATGTTGATAGAAATGCGCATTAAACCCATCCGGTCCTGGCGCTCTTGTGGGTCCAATGGCAAAAACAGCTGATTTTATTTCCTCGTCGGTGACTGGTCTAGTTATCTCAGCGTTTATAGCAGGAGTAACTCTATTCGGAAAACCATTGAGTACCTGGTTTTGCGGAGATATCGAGGGCGATGTTGTGGTATAAGCCTGTTTAAAGTAACGTATTGCAACCTCTGCAATATTAGCTGCACCACAATGAACCATTCCAGCTTCATCCTTTATCGCTGTTATCTTATTTCTTGATCTCCTAGTTTTAGTAACTGTATGAAAATACTTAGTGTTTTGATCCCCACTTGCCAACCATTGATTCCTACTTTTTGTTTTCCAATAAGTTTCCTCTTCAGCATAAGCGTTATTTAAATCTCTTTCGATCTGATTCTTTACAGAGGCCGAGACTTGAGGATTTACTGTTGCGTGTTGCAGGTCGTGACGTAGTTGTCTTATTTTTGTAGCGGTGTTCGTTGGATGTTTTCGTTTCCATTGGGAGATATGAGTGCGAATAGTAGCTAGTCGGTCTACTATGTCTCTGTTATTATTGCGTGAAGATCGCCATTTTAGAATTAGGTCATGACAAAAGTCTTGATTCGTAGAGAGTCTTGTATCATAACTGAAAGTGCCTCGATGCTGTGTTTCATCTGCTACCTGGGCTATTGTTGTGAAAACAGGCTTATGATCTGAACCCGTAAACTCTAGAAAATTTGCAGTAGAAGCAGGAAACTTGTCATGCCATGGTAGATTGGCCATTGATCTGTCTAAACAACTTGATATTGTTTTTGAACCTCTTTTGACGCTCCATGAAAATCTATCCCCACAAGTCGGTAAGTCAATGAACCCACATGATCGTATCATGTTGTTAAAGTCACGGAACTCTGTCATTGGGCGTACTCGTCCTCCTCTTGTTTCATTGTTATATCTTATAGCATTAAAATCCCCCATGATTAGCCATGGGTTGTTATGCCTTTGTGTTCCCAGTCTTTCAATTTGTTCCCATAAATGTTGTCTTTGTTGTGGAATTGGGTTACCATAGACAAAAGACAAATAGTAATCCCCTTGCATTGATTTGACAAAAGTGTCAACAAGATTTGGAGAAATAGAAACAACTGAAAGACAAACTGAAACATTCCAAAGAACAGCAATACCACCACTTAAACCTACAGGTGGAACTAAAATATTAAAAGCATAACCTAGAGAGCAGCCTATCTCCTTGAGGTAGTCGTCTTGCTGCTTGGTTTCAGAAAGGTAAAGGATGTCCGGGAGATAAAGGATGTCCGGGAGATGATGACGAACTATCTCCTTTAGGCGTCGAACTGTCAAGTCTTTACCAAGCCCCTGACAGTTCCAACTGAGTGTGTTCACGGTGACTGTGGTGGCTTCAGGCCCACCACACCTTTGTTCAAGTCAGATGAACTTCCTTCACCTTGTCTTCCTCCTTTCTTGCTACGCAGTTCATAAGGATCACGTCGCTTACGCTTCACATTATTCCTCACTTTGCCCACACCATTGCTATATTCAGAATCAAAAGCAGACCACGGACCTGATTCATTGATGTAGCGGTCTAATTCATCATCTTCATCCTCCTCTGTTTCTTCTTTTAATATCGCCAAATCAGTGTCAATGAAGTTATCCTCTGTGGTTTCCCAAGAGAGAGCAGCCTGTTCAGTAGGCACTGTCTTTAACATATCCTGATTATCCTCCTCCTTAATGGCTCCCTGAAAACCTGGATTAGTAGAAGAACCTTCCCTTACAACCGGGTACACGATCTCAGAGTCTGTGCCAATCAATACTTCTGGTGCCTCCTGAGAATTAGGAACAATCTGAGGAGTTGAGTCTGAGATCTGATCTGCCAGTGCTCCACTGATACCTATCTCTGCATTGGTTCCAGTAGTGTTATCTCCATCACGACCAGGAATTTCTTCCATAACAGTATCAGTTTGGTTGATATCTCCTTGCTGATGTTGAGAAGAATCAGCCACTTCAGTGTTATCACCCCCCGGATTATCATCACCATCTCCATCACTGTCATCAGACGCCACTGGACTCGGTGCTTCTTGACAGTTTGCCGTATCATGAGTTAAAAGACCACAGAACTCACAAAAGCGTCGGAGTCTCTCATATCGCAGTGTCAGCAGTGTATCAACTCCAGGAACGAATTGAAAGTTTCGTTCAAACTCCAGTGGATGATTGACATTCCAATTGATTTGCACACGAACGAAGTTACCATTATAATTCCCATCCACTGCCAAGTCAACCGCCAGAAGATCCCCCAATTCTTGTCCAACTTCCACCAAGATATCTTCATTCAATAAGTGGAAAGGGATTCCACGAATTTGGATCCAGAAAGGGATGTAGTCTAGTAGAAGTTCATCGAAGCCCGGTTCCCATCTTTGTGTGACCAGCATACGCTCGTTAAACGCCCACGGACCTCGCCTGAGGACATTCATCAGCGATTCAGAAGTAGGAAAGATGAATTGAAACTTTGCTCCTTCCATCTGTCTGCCATGGACGATGCCTTCAAGGTTCCATGTGCGGGGGAGGACCGAGAGGAGAGTCCTCATGTTCTGGCGCGCCGGAATCAGGGTACGTCCAATGAGAAAGTGGCGATTTGCTTCTACCGCCTTTGCAACATTCTTCTGCGAAATTGGAACAGACGGTTTTGGGGCCTTCTTCAAACGTAGGGATTGCATTGCAGAGTTCAGAGAGAGAGAAGTTGTCATGAATTGGAAATTCAGTTTTCGAAAGCGTAATAGAAAACTGGCACAACTGATCTTCTTTATAGCGACGGTTCGAAAACGGTTACCCCTGTTACCACTAAACTTGAGAAATGGCCATGCCGATGAACGTGGGGCAGTTGCAAGTCTGAATTTTGTCCCTTGGTATCGAAATAACCATGAAATTTCGTGGTTATGATGAACCAATTTGGAGTTAGGCCACCAATTGGACATAAATGGGCCAAAATGTATTTGAACCTGCAATTTTGACCCATTAGATTCTGCTAAATTCACCGTTCTGAAACGTATAATCAAATTCGTCGTTTGAGTCACATAACAAACACCGAATTTGGAGGATTGCCTTTGAAATTCTTGAGAAGTCTGGAAAATCGCCCTTTTCGGGTCAGAGAGATCGAACAGACACATCATCGGATTGGTTATTCAGATGTTATTTATTTATTTGAATTTAAGTATGATGTATCATACATATTATAAAATTTCTTTTAAAAGATTGTACAAGTCAATATCTTTTAAACATCATATTCGATTCTAAATAAATTGAAAACATACATATTATCAAAATTCAATCGATTCATCAAAAAAAATAGTGTATTAAAGATTTTTTTTTTTTTTTTTTTTTTTT
>CM071717.1:49177810-49189162 GCA_036630335.1 Physaria fendleri | reverse complement strand
GAATGCAGATCCTTTGTCTCTGAAGTTGTTGGAGAGGCTTCTTGCTTTTGATCCAAAAGACCGACCAACTGCTGAAGAGGTTCTTTTCAACTTCTGATTTTGACTGATCATTTTAAATTTACAAGTTTCAGCTCCCGATTTTTTTCTCTTTAAGAAGAGAGTATCATGCATTTGCGTGGTCTATTGGAGTGACCTACTAAACTGCTCTTGTCCTGATACTTCCATCAGGCACTGGCTGACCCATATTTTAAGGGATTGGCAAAAATAGAAAGGGAGCCTTCATGTCAACCCATCACGAAGATGGAATTTGAGTTCGAGAGAAGGAAAGTCACTAAAGAAGATATAAGAGAGCTAATTTCTAGAGAGATACTTGAGTACCATCCTCAACTGCTTAAAGATTACATGAATGGGGCTGATAAAGCCAGTTTTCTCTACCCAAGGTTGTTATTTGTTGATTGCATTCTTGAGCTAGCATTGTATGACACCCAATACCTGACGTTGATATATATTATGCAGTGCTGTTGATCAATTTAGAAAACAATTTGCTCATCTTGAAGAAAACAGTGGTAAAAACGGTCCTGTGGCTCCTCTTGAAAGGAAACATGCCTCTCTTCCCAGGTAAATCCTCATTTATTTGTAATATGTGTTGTCACTTGATCTGATTTTGGTTATCTCTGTTTTTTTTTCACCCTTTACGCAATGTTATACTAGTTTTTTGTGCTGAAAACTAATTTCTTTGACCAGTCAACTTCATTAGTTTATGTGTATTTATTAACTTTTTTTGGAAAGATATATTTCCATCTGACTCTTAGTATGTATTCTTTCAGATCAACAGTGGTACATTTCGGCCACAATAGAGCGAGGAGGACAACCAAAACTTATGAATAACACAAACACACTGAACCCTGGAACTACTCAAAACATTCCTCTTAATCATGCAGCATTACAAGCACCTCAAAGAAACCTCTCAGGTACTTACAATCACTTATCTTGAATCCAACCGCAATGTTTGAAACCAATCTCTATACAACAGTGAAATATCTCTCTACATGCAGCCGCCCAACCAAGCACATTCATGGGCCCTGTTGCACCTTTCGACAATGGCAGAATGAGCAGAGATGCATATGATCCAAGATCATTCATCCAGAGCACTAATCTCTCCTATACACAACAGTCTAGTGCAACAGCCGCCATGGGAAAGCACCAGGAGAGAAGAACAACTATGGAGTCTGAGAAGCAGGGAAGACAAATATTTCAGGGTAATACTAATAGATACGCACCCGATGTAGCCATCAACATAGATAACAACCCGTACATCATGGCTCAAATGGGAATGAACAAAGTCGTTGAAAACATCAGTGACCGGATCATAATCGATACAAATCTGTTACAAGCAACCACTGGAATAGGAGTTGCAGCAGCGGCTGTAGCTGCTGCTCCTGGTGGCTCTGCTCACCGGAAAGTTGGAGCTGTTCGGTACGGCATGTCAAAGATGTATTAGTCACCACCTACGCTGGCATAGATCACACAGAACATCGTATGTTTCGACGTCTTGCCATAAAAGAAAATTGTCTTCGATACAAAACTATCCATCATTTGTTTTTTGTTTTCTTGTTTTTCTACAGATAAATAAATGGGTGTTGTATTCGGATATGTAGAACTTGTCGGGAAAAGATGTGAATTTTTCACGTTAGAAAGAACCCTGAAGATGGATCGTTGTGGACGTGCATGGTGAATTGGTGATGGTTTATGGCACGGCACATCGGGACGCAAGAGGTGGTGGGAACAGGTATCAGAGGCACTACTTTATCAGATGTGTAACCAGACAATTCGTGTATATACTGTATAATCAGTTGAGTTTACTTGCTTTCTTAAACATGTTCTTTTGTCTACTCCATTTCCCTATATGAGAGTTTTTCTATCGGTCGAGTAACAATTTAATGAATGAAAGTTAACTATACATACAAGTTTTGAATGGTAGGTATTTATAGTGAATTTATACGCTGTGGATCTGATCAGTTTACTGTATAGGTCTTGATAAGTAGAAGCTCATATTGTGGTATGCACCAGACGAAGTGCTGTATGCATTTCCGAATTTGGAAGGTGTATACCAAAAATTTCGATCGAATATTGTAAATAATACAGTATAGAATGCTGCATAGCTAAACTAATCCTTGTGAGTGGCCTATAAATAAAGGCGAAGTATACCTCCAAATCCATATAAATTAAGAAAAAGAAAAAAAAAAGTTGTTGATTTGTTTATACTTTTTGGTTGTTTTATCTTTCGTTTGTTTGAGGTGACTGATAATCTACGGCTTTAAGGATATAAATGCACTAGAAAAAGCCTACGAATGCATTGATAAGTTTGTCATCACAAGAAGTAGCTTATCTTTTCAAATGATTTGCAGTCTCTCTGTTAACTGAGTTACTAAGAGTAACATTTTGCTAATGTATAGCTTGACAGTGCTTCATTTTGCAGATCCTCAAGATTCCTCGTAAACACAATAAAGTCAACAGGAACAACTTACTATTAGAAACCATTTAGTGTTGGATACTCAGAACATGTCACTTGTAATTTTTGAATATTTGGCTCTGGCCTCTGGGAGTTGTGGTTATGCTTTAAGTTCCTTACTGCTAAGATCCATTCATTGTAGGTTGATATTCCTCGTACCTGCAGCGCGGAGAAGCTCGAGGAGTCCGCAGCAATTCCTCCACGAAGTTGATTGCAGCACAGGTTGCTTGGTGCGCAGTAGAGGCATCTGTGAACATTGTAATGGTTAGTGTCTTAATTAACTAATGATGAGATCTAAGCTATCATGAATTGTTTCTTGTGGAGAATGTTGTATCATCACAAACCTGGTTTTCATCTTTAGGTACAGGAGATTCATCATCTTGATGGATTTCAAATTCTTCAACATGAGCTGAAATCGGTAAGGACCCGTCAAAATAATACCTGGAAAGGCTGTAATCATGGTCTGAGTTACTAGATGAGTCCACGATATCCTCACTCGAAGCTGATGATGACTTGTTTTGTTCAAGTATATCCACTGAGTTCTGATTCTCAGCACCTAGATCGTCAGTCTCGAACGGTACGCTTGTTTGTTCTGTTTCTACAAGAATATTTTCTTGGACATGAAGTATCATCCCTTCAGATTTGTTCATGAATGGGAAGCTGTTTCTCTCGGTGACCTCAGGTGTGAAACCAGTATTACGTCTGAAAAACTCGAGAACCTTCTCTTCATCCTCCATATCAGATTCATTGAAATCAGGATCATTGGAGGTGACAGTGTGTGAGTTAGATGGGCCCATGGAGCCTTCTTTGGTGGGATCAACCCGATCAGCAGTTGTAGCTCCAATTCTTTCATCGTCTTTATCATTCCTTGTTTCCTCAACTGAATCAACTCCTTTCTCAGTGATCTTCTTCTCATCTTCTTCGCTTACCTTTTCCATTCTTCTTCAGGTATGTGTCCTCTTTCTTTATCTTTCAAGCTGCTATAGTATGGAGATTTTGCTGGTTTTAAGAGAATTAAGTTCACGGACTCGATCTATCTCGAATGTTGGTTCAGATATTAGCTGAACTGTCATAGTTGAAAAAACGATTGCCATACCAAACCCATAGTAAAACCAATGGAGGACGATAACAAAGATAAAAAAGTAAATCCTATTATGGAAACTTTGAAGAGTAGTTGTGAGGAAAAAAAAGGGAATGGCAGATGGAGAGAAAGGAAGAAATGTTTCACACATTTTTCTAACTCGTTGGTTCCACGTGAAGAGAAGAGATGACCTACTTTGGAAACAGGGCATAACAGACAAAACACTCTGTCTTCACTCTTCAGTAGTCTTCTCCAACAAATCAGGAACTCTGTCTCTCTTTGGAATTTGTAAAACTCGATATTTTGAAGTACTCGGGAAATGCAAACCCCAGTAGTGGCAGTCTCCGTGATATAGTTAGAGATGTTCGTCTTGCACATGTTGGTTTAGAGCTCACAAGACTAACCAAGTCCGGTTCAGGTGGAGTCAATAGAGATCAATTTAACCGTGTGCTTTTATCCTTATGTCTGATATAAATCTAACTAAGGTTGTTAATTGGCTAAGGTATGGTTAAAAGTTCATCGTGCACACTGCACAGATTATAAAAAGAAGAGATCATTTTCTTTGTGTGGGGGATTTCTTGGCAGATCAAAGTGAGCTGGCATTGCTTGCTATTGCTGCTTAATTAGTGACTGCACATGTGGTGCTATGGTGAGAACACGGCCGATCCGAGACTTTCCGAGACCCCATTCGAAAAAAAATTTCGAGATCCGTTTACAAATTTTTTTATATTTCTTTGTTTATTTATTTTAATACGTAAATATTTATATTTATTAATATAATTAAAACAATTACAAAAAATTTACTCTATATAAATTTTATAATTACACTTAAATTTCATAATTAAAATTATTTTATGTATAATTTACATAACAATACCTTTTTTATTTATATTCTATCTATATTTTTTATTTATATTCTATCCATAATCTCTTTATTATATAAAGAAGAGCGCACAAAAGATGATAATTCACAAAATTTTACCACGTGTTAAGTAATTTCGATCTCAACCATTAAATCATAATTTAATTTCTTAATTTAAATTATTAAAAATTGATTTTCTATTTAAAAATTTTGGAAACGAAATATTTAAATATCTTAACAAAATTGTTAATTGTTCAAATAAAACATTAAATTTAGAAAAATAATATTTTCTAATATTTAAAACTCAATAATTAGATAATATTATTTGGAAATTAGGTATTTATATTACAACAATTTTTTTAAAAAATGTATACTTTCTTTATGAAAAAATTTGTATATATTTCTTAATAAATATTAATGTAATTCGACATAAATAGATTAGTCAATATTTTCATAAATTATAAATTATGAGTAGGGAAATGAGCAACATTTATAGTCATGCCGCCTCAAAAGTCAACGGCAACGGAAAAAAAACCAATAATTTATGAATTATGACTATTTACTCTCTTTTTTTATTCTTCATAATTTATGCAATTGAGACCCTAGCTACAAAACAAGTCCATAATAACTAAAGACGAAGATCTACCCAAAGTTACCGGAGTAAGATCCAAAACGCCAAAGAAAGATGATTCGTCGGAGACGTCGAACTCTTAACTCATGAACACAAATCGCCATTGTTCCAAAAGACAAGAGATGCTGTCTAACGTCTAAAAGATATTGATAATAAGACGAAAGCTTGAAGATGATGGATAACATTACAAAACACACTGTAACAACTGCATCACTTACATATCTAACCTAACCCTAAATATACATGGGTTTGGGTACTAGATCAAATAACTCTACTTACAAATTATTGTTTTTACGAAAACAAAATCGATGGGAGAGAAAAACAATAATCATAATCATGGCACACCCAACAGAAACATACAATGGGACTGTTGGCATAGCACCGATGATGGCAGAGATCAGGACAATAGCTAGGCCGAATTGATTCACTACAGCAGCCATTTTTGGATGCGTGCTTGCAGAAATCCAATTGGAGGCGATTAGAAGACAAAGCGCTATTCGAGAGAAATTCTTTTTACACGCTTTGTCAGGCAACATTTGTAGATACTCCATGCAATGAATAAAATAAAAAAATTGGCAATAATATAAAAAAATATTTGGTCATTACTGGATCCTCACCATATATGTTATGAAATGCCATCTGCTAAAAGAAAAAAAAAATTGAAGGTCGAGAAATAAAAATAATTTTTTAAAAAACATCTTATATTACTTAGAATCACAATTAAGTATTGAATTTGAGTTGATAATTTGATATAACCGTTCTTGGAAGCTAGAATGTTCTCATTCCATGGTGTTGATGTGTTTTTGAAACACATCCTTTTTTGATTGCCTTTAAAATGGTTTTTTTTTTTATAAATACCCCATTTGAACCTGATCTAAAATCTAAAAATACTCGATGTATACAATAAAAATATAGAAGGTCAAATTTATATGTAAATCATATGATAAGTTGAGTATTAAAAATATGACTATTTAGATTTTATACAGCTTGTGAAATTCGTATATTTTAATTATGTTTTGCTTTCATTTTTCTTTTGTTTTACCTATGTTTTACTTTCGTTTTGATTTTGTTTTACTTATATTCTGATTTCATTTTGCTTTTGTTTTACTTATTCTTTACCTTCATTTTACTTTTATTTTGCTTTCAATTTTTTTTTTTTTTTTACTTTTGCTTTTGTTTAACTTTTGATTTACATATAGAAAATAACATAAGAATTGATGAAAAATATATGAGTAACTAAAATACTTGAAAAATAGATAAGTAACTAAAATACTTTTATTGAAATATCCATTTGACAGTAACCTTCTATTTACGTAGTGTATTACGTGATTTGTGATTAGCTTTAAAACATCATAAAAATTTTGACATATTAATTCTAAAAATAGTTTGAAAATAGAAAAATGAAAATTTTGAATATTTCTATTATTTTAAAATGTTAATTTTGTATTTTTAAAATTTTAAATATTAAGATTACTATATTTGAAAATTAAAAATCAGCGGTTAGATTTAACTAAATTTACACGTGTCAAGATCTCGTAATTTATCCACTTGATATGTATCGAATTCACGTTAAAATAAAATTTAATTATTACGTTAACCTATTTATAGCTGAGATACAATGATATTTATTGAGAAAATTAACAATTTAAGAAAATGTTAATTTCTTAATAAAAGAAAATTTAATTATTACGTTAATTATAAAATCTTATAGATATGTAATAATTTTAAAAATCTAAACTATACAATGTTAATTTTCTATTTATATGTTAATTTTCTATTTATATTAGAAAATATTGATCTAGATATTAGGAATACAAAATTTTCAACATTCATAGTTGTTACTTTCCTCTTTCTAAGAATTCTAGAATTCCTTTTGAAGTATGAAGCTAGATTTTTAATTATTCTTTGTTTTTTTTCTAAACTGATGATGTCTATGCTTTGAGTTTAGTATGTTCTCATCTTGTTGTTCAATTTAACTTACTGATTTTGTTCCCTTATTTTTTTTCTTAGATAGGTTGATTTGCTAATTTTGTTCTCCTTGTTTTGCTTCTGATCATAACTGTTAGGATTATTTCAGAACAGTTTCATGATTTCAGAATTTATTTTCATGATTTCTTTGTACTAAGACTATCGATGTTATGATTATTCTTTATAATAATGAATAAACTAGTGATTTGTTTGACTATATTCTTTTTTACCCACTCATGATTTGTATTTTCTATCACTTGTGAGACAACGATTGTGTTCATTAGAATTGTTTACATGATTGGTTTAATGAATTATGATATAATAAATTATTGAAATATCCATTTGACAGTAACCTTCTATTTACGTAGTGTATTACGTGATTTGTGATTAGCTTTAAAACATCATAAAAATTTTGACATATTAATTCTAAAAATAGTTTGAAAATAGAAAAATGAAAATTTTGAATATTTCTATTATTTTAAAATGTTAATTTTGTATTTTTAAAATTTTAAATATTAAGATTACTATATTTGAAAATTAAAAATCAGCGGTTAGATTTAACTAAATTTACACGTGTCAAGATCTCGTAATTTATCCACTTGATATGTATCGAATTCACGTTAAAATAAAATTTAATTATTACGTTAACCTATTTATAGCTGAGATACAATGATATTTATTGAGAAAATTAACAATTTAAGAAAATGTTAATTTCTTAATAAAAGAAAATTTAATTATTACGTTAATTATAAAATCTTATAGATATGTAATAATTTTAAAAATCTAAACTATACAATGTTAATTTTCTATTTATATGTTAATTTTCTATTTATATTAGAAAATATTGATCTAGATATTAGGAATACAAAATTTTCAACATTCATAGTTGTTACTTTCCTCTTTCTAAGAATTCTAGAATTCCTTTTGAAGTATGAAGCTAGATTTTTAATTATTCTTTGTTTTTTTTCTAAACTGATGATGTCTATGCTTTGAGTTTAGTATGTTCTCATCTTGTTGTTCAATTTAACTTACTGATTTTGTTCCCTTATTTTTTTTCTTAGATAGGTTGATTTGCTAATTTTGTTCTCCTTGTTTTGCTTCTGATCATAACTGTTAGGATTATTTCAGAACAGTTTCATGATTTCAGAATTTATTTTCATGATTTCTTTGTACTAAGACTATCGATGTTATGATTATTCTTTATAATAATGAATAAACTAGTGATTTGTTTGACTATATTCTTTTTTACCCACTCATGATTTGTATTTTCTATCACTTGTGAGACAACGATTGTGTTCATTAGAATTGTTTACATGATTGGTTTAATGAATTATGATATAATAAATGGATGTAACAGACGATGTTTAATTTGATAATTTATTTTTCTATTATGTTTTTAGATGGATTCATCACCACTTTGAAATCAGTATAACTTTGACAAAAACAAAGATTCACAGCTGAAGATAGTGAAGAAGAGTTTTCGAATTTGAATAGTGGACGCAAACGAAAAGCAACATCTAAAGAAAGTGGGGAGACTTCTTGTTATGACTCTAGGTCCAATTAACAAGGAAAAAGATGATAAAAGCGGCGTAACAGAGCATATAAAGATAAGAAGGGAACAAATGCAACATGGTGAGCTGGAGAAAAAGACAAGAAGACCAAGACAAAGCACAACCCTTGGATTTGAGAAGAATCAACGGTGGGATCAAGTGGGTAGGGTTTTAGAGAACTTGGAGTCTCTACCTATTTAAGGAATCAAAGAGGAGTTAACAAGAGAGGATTTTGGTAGTAATGACTAGCTTTTGCTAGAAGGGCAATAAGTTCTTTTGTGTTTTGGTTTTGTAAGAAACGTGCTACTTCATTTACTCTGGCCTATTTTCTATCACGATCGGTTAACTCACAAGAGAGAAAAGAGAAAATTAATAAGAGTTTGAGAGTGTTCTTGAATGTATTTCTGGTTCAGCGTAGTAAGGTTCTTAACACTTCTCAAGATCTCTTGCATGGGAGCATTTTACAAGGAAAACTGATGTTCTTAACAAATGTACCTGTCACCATTCCAAGAAAGAATTTTCTTTTATTTCAAACCTTGGAAAACATCTTCTCATTTGTAAACAATACAAAGCATGGTTAGATGGTGAAGCCAGCAAACAACCCCTTCTTAATACATAAGGGTGTCAAAATGGATATAAATTTATGGCTCAACCCAACCCAAACCAACTCATAAATTCAATAAGAGTTTGAGAGTGTTCTTGAATGTATTTCTGGTTCAGCGTAGTAAGGTTCTTAACACTTCTCAAGATCTCTTGCATGGGAGCATTTTACAAGGAAAACTGATGTTCTTAACAAATGTACCTGTCACCATTCCAAGAAAGAATTTTCTTTTATTTCAAACCTTGGAAAACATCTTCTCATTTGTAAACAATACAAAGCATGGTTAGATGGTGAAGCCAGCAAACAACCCCTTCTTAATACATAAGGGTGTCAAAATGGATATAAATTTATGGCTCAACCCAACCCAAACCAACTCATAAATTCAATGGGTTTAAAGTTTTGGGTTGTAATGGGTTAATGAGTTTAATGGGTAATGGGTAATGGGTCTAATAGTTAATGGATTTAATGAGTTTGATATAAATGAGTTTAAGGGTTACCCATAACCAACCCATTATCATTAATTAATTAAAAATAAATAAATTATTTACCATCATCATCCATAACCATTACCCAACATCATCATACCATAGTCATCACTATCATCATCATACCATAACTTTTTCCCAAAATATATAAATCCGGATTTTCCCGCCAAAAATACAAACATCATCATACCATAACTTTTTCCCAAAATATATAAATCCGGATTTTCCCGCCAAAAATACAAATCCGTATTTTCTCGCCAAAAATACAAATTCGTATTTTTCGCCAAAAATATGAATCCGCGTTTTCCCGCAAAAAAATATGAATCCACATTTTCCCGCGCGCCAAAAACACGAATCCGCATTTTTCCGCCAAAAATATGAATCCGCACTTTCCCGCAAAAAACATCATCATACCATAACTTTTTCCCAAAATATATAAATCCGGATTTTCCCGCCAAAAATACAAATCCGTATTTTCTCGCCAAAAATACAAATTCGTATTTTTCGCCAAAAATATGAATCCGCGTTTTCCCGCAAAAAAATATGAATCCACATTTTCCCGCGCGCCAAAAACACGAATCCGCATTTTTCCGCCAAAAATATGAATCCGCACTTTCCCGCAAAAAATATGAATCCACATTTTCCCGCCAAAAACACGAATCTGCATTTTTCCGCCAAAAATACGAATCCGCGTTTTCCCGCAAAAAATATGAATACGAATCCGCGTTTTCCCGCAAAAAATATGAATCCACATTTTTCCGACAAAAATCAAAAGCACATTTTTCCGCCAAAACATAAATTCACTTTTTTCCGCCAAAAACACGAATCCGTATTTTTCAGTCCAAAAAAAAGATCCACAATTTCCCATCAAAAACACGAAATCGTAGTTTCCCGCCAAAAACACGAATCCACATTTTTCTGCCCAAAAAAAAAGATCTACATTTTCCCGCCAAAAACATGAAATCGTAGTTTCCCGCCAAAATATGAATCCATATTTTCTCATCAAAAGTACGAATCCGCATTTTTCCGCCAAAAAAATGAAAACGCACTTTCTCGCCAAAAAAACGAAAACGCAGTTTTTCACCAAAAACATGAAATCGTATTTTCCCGCCAAAAAAACAAAACCGTAATTTTTTATCTCAATTTCACGGCAAAACAAGAATTAACACTTTCCTAGCACAAAAAGGAATCTATATTTTTCCACCAAAAACACGACGCAATTTCCCTATAATATCATAAATGATGATAGTAATGATTATTATAATAAATGTGATGATGATCATGATAATAATAATGATATCATGATCACCATGTGATATAACTAGGCCTGGGTTTTGAGGCCCGCAACACGCGGGCCCGCGGCCTTTTACCCGCCGCGGGGTGGGTGCGTGATATACCAATAATTTACCCAGTTTTTAGGTGTTTTTCTGTTTCGTTTTTGTTTCTTTTTCTTTTACTACTCACTCATAGCAATAGAAACACAAGAAATCATTGTTTTAAGTCTGAATTTCAATTGCAAAATAAAGTAGAACAAAGTATCAATCTCAGAGAAAACACAAGGGAAAAACCCTAGACCAAAGTTGCAGAACGTAATTGAGCGTGATAATGAAAACCTAACAAAAAGAGTATTTATATCTCTCCACAAAAATAATGGAAAATAGA
>CM071717.1:49116480-49129305 GCA_036630335.1 Physaria fendleri | reverse complement strand
TAACAAGTACGGGACAAGTAGTAGAATTTTTTTTCCGACTTGTTACTTGACTTGTACTTGCAAGTATTTATAATAGTGGACTTGGTACTTGGATTGATTATTACAAGTACTTGCAAAATCAAGCCGGGTACGGGTCAAGTAAGCCGGGTACGGGTCAAGTAGCAAGTACGGGACAAGTAACGAGTACTTGGGCCCAGGTAGTCCTGGGGGTTCGGTTCATACCGAATAAACCGAACCCGACCGACCCGAAAATCTTGTATCCTAAACCGAACCAAATTAAGTATAATAAAAGGTCGGAATTATAAATAATCTAGAACGGTTATCGGTTCGGACCGGTTCGGTCTTCGAAATCCGATCACACCGAATGATAATTAGATGTTAATACCCAAGCCTCTTTTTTATACTGAACTATGAATTAGTTTTCTTTCTTACTGTTCGATGTGGGATTCCGGATTTCTAACAGAAGAGCTTAATCCTTTATATGATTGGGCTTTTTGAAATCGTTGGGCTTTTATGGGCCTTTTAATATAATTATGTGTACAAAAAAGTTGAAAAAACAGAAGAGCTTTTCTTTTTTCCCTTCGTGAAAGGGTTTGTCGATTTTATCGGGGTAGAGAATTTTGGTTTTGCTCGATTCCTTCGGATCTCTCTATCGGTAGTTTTTATGTCGGAAGGGTTCCTATGGCCAAACACAAGATTACTCTAAGACAGCTTCGAAAGGTTCAATTGATTCCAGTTATTTTCTTCAGACGTATAACTAGGGCGATTCATCAACCCCTGAAGCCTTAGTGTTTAACCAGCCGTAGAAGAATGGCTCAACAACAGTGGATGTATGCTTCAAGTCAATCTCACTGTAAATTTGCAGGTCGATGGTGATGCCTTTGCTCCTATTGCACAACAAAAGATCAAATACAGGTATACAAGGATCTGTCAACAAATAAAAGGGGTAAAGTTTTCTTAATGCAATATGGTGGTTCTTAAAGTTTTCTTAAGTAAATATTGTAAGGATTTTGTGCTTCCATCTGGTGAATTATGTGTTCTTTAGTTACTGCACCAACACTAACTTCTTTAGTTTGCTTTCTTGGCTTGTGTTTACTGAAGATCAATCAGGGAAAGTTTTTGCTTTCTTGGCTTGTGTTTACTGAAGATCAATCAGGGAAAGTTTTGCTAGACATGAGAAATAGTAATTCGAACACCATGGGAGGACGGAGCTATAGACGCCTGAAGTTATTTCTGTGTTTTTGCTTGTGTCAATAACTCTTTAGTTGTTGCAGACAAATTGTTGTAAGTAAAGATATTGAGATGTGGAAGTTTGACTGCAACTTGTGAGATGATTAGTTTATCAGTGATTTTACAAACTAGTATCTCTCATGTCTCTGGTGAGAATTATAATGAGCTATAGTTCTGCACTAAACACTAGTCAAGGGAGCTCTCTTATAAAGTTAACAATGAGCTATAGATAAAAGGTTATAAACACAAAGCGCCATGGTGAATTGGAGAGAAATACCAGAATATCAAGGAAGAATTAAAGGTGAGAACATTGTGTCTCTACCTACATAGCAATTTTGGTAAATATGTGTGAAAGATATGGTGATATGATAGTTGTTCTGTGCACCAATTAAAATAGCAATTTTGGTAAATATGTGTGAAAGATATGGTGATATGATAGTTGTTCTGTGCACCAATTAAATCGATAACCGATTAACCCGAGAATTAGATTTGGGTAGCGGAATATTTTTTATAAAATATTTAACCCGATTATCCGAATAGACCAATCCGAACAAACCGAGAATTAGACTTAGAAAGATACGGAATATTTTTTATAAAAAATTTAACCCGATTATCCGAATAAACTGATCCGAACAAACCGAAAATTCCGAAGTCCCAGGCCTAACAATACCCCATACACATATTAATCTAACCCTTTAACGATGATGTTTCAAATTTTGAAATGTGATGTATAAACTAAACATGTGTATATTGGTGTTGTAACGAAGAAGAAAAATTAATAACAGAACTATAATTGAGGGGTTAGATTAATATAAAAATTGTTGAGGATTTAAATCTCTATCTGAAAATAAATGAGAGATTAGATTAATATAAAAATAGTTGAGGGGTTAAATCTCTATCTGACAATAGTTGAGAAGTTAAATTACTTTTTTCTCTTTTGTTGAGGGGTTAAATCTCTATCTGACAATAGTTGAGAAGTTAAATTACTTTTTTCTCTTTTATTAATTATAAACTAAATAAAACAATTAATAATTTTATGTTTTAGAAAAATATTTTTCAAAATACGTATACCCGCATATGGTGCGAGGAATTACCTATTTATTATTTATTTAATAATAACAAATAAATTATTACTAAACAAATATTTTTTATATATTATTTAAGAAAACAACTTAGCTGTCATCTAGAATATATTTTATTTATTAAATACTAATCGATACTTTTTTTTTTTTTTTAACATTACAATTTTTTTTTGTGGCCTCAGACCCATACAGAAATTGAGGGGGTACAATTGGAGAAGGGGGGGAAGGAAGTGGCCCAGATCCATTTATATGGCCATTTCTAATCTGACAAATTATTGTCAGAGGCGTGACTCGAACCACTGACCTAAGGGTCAGGGTGGGGTGTGCTAACCAACCGAGCTACACCCGCTTGTCCTAATCGATACTTTTTAAATATATTATCTTGTATGTTTAGTAATTATTTATAGTATTTTAAATAAATAGTCTCTATTCGAATATCCCGATGCTTGTTTGGTGATGCTAGGATATGTTTATTTAACCGCCCTAAATCTATAAATGGGCTACTGTTAAGCTTTGTTAATAAGTTGAAATTGAAGGCCCATACCCAATCATTAGAGTTTCCTACCTCTATGGTATTTTTTTTTTTCTTCTCTTTTGTCAGGATCTCTCTTTATGGTATGTTTTTTTCTCTCTTATGTCAGGATCCCCCTTTATGTTAGTTTTTTTTTTTTTCTCGGTTGTCAGAATATCCCTTTATGGTAGTCAAAAAGAGAGAAAAACGGCAATTAGACTAGGAATAAAAGGTGAAAAGCAAACCACAGAGTTGTCAATCTAAAAGAACCAGTAGCCATTCTCTCATAGCTTTAGACGTCCTTGCATGCTTTCCTGAGGTTGGTCTCTGTAAGTACTGAGTAGTGAGGCACTAGCTTAGAGTTCTTTGCCTAGATCGAGGACTTTACAAGAAGATCTGAATCAAAGCTATATATTATGTCAACTAACATTGATTCTTCTTCTCTTCCTACTCAAAGGTATAAGCTTTTTGACTCTCTCAATCTCTATTTTTCTTTTTCAAATTTTCTTCGTTCAACTCCTTTTGTTTGCTTTGATCTTAGTTACGGTACCCTTTTTTCTTTGTGGGCCATTATAAAGTGCTGAACTTTCGTTTAACAATCAGTCAATTCATTAGTGTCTTTTGCTCTGCCTCTGCTGACTACAGTTTTGGGATTCACCCATTTTGTTATGCCTGTGTCAACTCAGTCTTGAAATAATGATCTCTTTATCTCCTTTTTCTGGTTTCAATCTCTTTACTTTTTATGATGACTACGAAATTTTTGGATCAGTTTACGAGTTCTTATTCAATAAACTAGTGATACTTATTGGTTCTGAAGAGCATTCTATACAATCTTTCTACTTCAGATTTGTGACTCATCTTACCTCCTTTGCACTTTTTCTTTTAGAACCGGTTTTGTGGTCCTTTTCTTTTTTCACACTATTGTTTTGTGGCCGTGATCAATTTGTGAATAAAGTTCTTTTTTCTTCTATGTGGCTTTTTCTTCCACTGGTCTTAAGTTAGTACATTGATTTGGATATCAACAAGCTATTATGATACTTTGTTGTGATTGGTTTCAAGCTTGTGTTTTTGGGTTGACAGGTTGTTAGGTAAAGTGGCATTGATAACTGGAGGAGCCACAGGGATTGGAGAAAGCATTGCTCGTTTGTTTCACAAGCACGGCGCAAAAGTCTGCATTGCTGATTTGCAAGATGATCTTGGAAATGAGGTATGTAAGAGTCTTGGAAAGGAGACAGCTTGTTTCATCCATTGTGATGTTAGAGTAGAAGGAGACATAAGCAATGCGGTTGAGTTTGCAGTCAAGCAATTTGGAACGCTTGACATACTTATCAACAATGCGGGCATAAGCGGAGTACCTTGCTCTGATATCCGTAACTGTAGCTTGACTGATTTTGAGATGGTCTTTGATGTGAATGTGAAAGGAACTTTTCTAGGCATGAAACATGCAGCTCGGGTAATGATCCCGGAGAAGAAAGGGTCCATAGTTTCCATATGTAGTGTTGGTGGTGTAATGGGGGGCCTTGGTCCGCATCCTTATACTGGTTCCAAGCACGCTGTACTAGGCTTGACTAGGAGTGTTGCAGCTGATCTTGGACAGCACGGGATACGTGTGAACTGTGTTTCGCCTTATGCGGTTGCAACCAACCTTGCTTTGGCTCATTTGCCGGAAGAAGAAAGAACCGAAGATGCATTTGTTGGTTTCAGGAATTTCGCAGCTGCAAACGCAAATCTAAAAGGAGTCGAATTGACAGATAATGATGTTGCCGACGCTGTTTTGTTCCTGGCAAGTGATGAATCGAGGTACATAAGCGGAGATAATCTGATGATTGATGGAGGACTCACTTGCACTAATCACTCTTTTAAAGTATTCAGGTGAGATGCATTTTGCTGATGAATGTTGTTGTTTAATGTTTTTGTGTCAGTTTATCATGTCTCTTGAACAATTTTAACTTTGGGAGTTTGATGGGGTTTCAATTTTACTTCTAATGTGATACATTCGCTTTATAAGGAGTAAAAAATCACAAGGGCGCCTCAAGCATCAATCATCTACTATTCTCCGATGAAACCATGTTTTTCATCCGAGCCTAAATAACTTAATCAAGTTAGTCCTAATACAAACAGAGACAAAGCTTAGAAATTAACAAATAAAAAGTGAACAAATAGAGAAAGAAGCAGAGCAAGAATTAGGGGCCATGCTAATTTCTTCTCTGTATCGTTCCAATTTTATCGGATGTCCCCAAAGGGACAACCATCTACTCGACTCTATCAGTATATAAACACAGCTCTGTTTCTTCCTCTAACCAATGTGGGATAATTGCTACTGTGTTGTAGTATAAATGGGCCTGTTTTCTTTTTCATTTTTTTCATGGGCCTTTTCAATTATTTCAGTGTAATAATCTTTGAAGACGTCGAAGCATTCACCAAACAAATAGTAATATTCCACGTGTTGCATCTGAACTTGTCAGTCACTTCCGTAATATGACAGACAGTAACCACTTATCTCTTTCGCTAAAGGAAAAAAAAAAGAGAGAAAAAGAAAAAAAAAATAATCTATGGCTCCGAGACTATGAGACAGAGCAAGAAACAGAGAGAAGATAAAGCTAAGGAAAAAAAATGGCAACAGTCACGATCCTCTCTCCCAAATCGATCCCAAAGATCATCGATTCGAAACTTGAAGTTAAATCTTATAATACGACCTTCAATGTCGTGAAATATAACCGTAGATTGAGGTTAGCAAAGCTTGTTTCAGCTGCAGGATTGTCACAGATTGAACCAGACATAAACGAAGACTCAATTGGTCAATTCGAGCTTAACAGCATTGAAATGGTAAGTTAAAATTGATTTTGAAATTCCAAATTCGGATTAGAAAACCGTTTGTGATTGGTTTAGTGATTGATTGATTTGGTTACAGGAGGATTTCAAGTATGGTTATTACGATGGAGCTCATACTTACTATGAAGGAGAAGTTGAAAAAGGTTCAATTTTTAGTTTCATATTCTTTTGTTACTGTTTTGCTTTCAGCTTAATTGAATGTTCTTGGAAATGCTTTTTTCTTCCTAGGAACATTTTGGGGAGCAATTAAAGATGACATAGCTGCTGTAGACCAAACAAATGGATTTCAAAGTATCTATTCTAAACCTGGCTTTATAGTGGTTCTTTCTTTTTCATTTTTTTCATGGGCCTTTTCAATTATTTCAGTGTAATAATCTTTGAAGACGTCGAAGCATTCACCAAACAAATAGTAATATTCCACGTGTTGCATCTGAACTTGTCAGTCACTTCCGTAATATGACAGACAGTAACCACTTATCTCTTTCGCTAAAGGAAAAAAAAAAGAGAGAAAAAGAAAAAAAAAATAATCTATGGCTCCGAGACTATGAGACAGAGCAAGAAACAGAGAGAAGATAAAGCTAAGGAAAAAAAATGGCAACAGTCACGATCCTCTCTCCCAAATCGATCCCAAAGATCATCGATTCGAAACTTGAAGTTAAATCTTATAATACGACCTTCAATGTCGTGAAATATAACCGTAGATTGAGGTTAGCAAAGCTTGTTTCAGCTGCAGGATTGTCACAGATTGAACCAGACATAAACGAAGACTCAATTGGTCAATTCGAGCTTAACAGCATTGAAATGGTAAGTTAAAATTGATTTTGAAATTCCAAATTCGGATTAGAAAACCGTTTGTGATTGGTTTAGTGATTGATTGATTTGGTTACAGGAGGATTTCAAGTATGGTTATTACGATGGAGCTCATACTTACTATGAAGGAGAAGTTGAAAAAGGTTCAATTTTTAGTTTCATATTCTTTTGTTACTGTTTTGCTTTCAGCTTAATTGAATGTTCTTGGAAATGCTTTTTTCTTCCTAGGAACATTTTGGGGAGCAATTAAAGATGACATAGCTGCTGTAGACCAAACAAATGGATTTCAAAGTATCTATTCTAAACCTGGCTTTATAGTGGTTCTTTTTTTTTTTTGGTCGAAATATAGTGGTTCTTATGGAAAGCAAATTGATAGAGAAATTATAAATATATGCAGGTTTAATCTCGTGGATGTTTCTTCCTGCTATAGCTGCAGGGATGTATTTTGATGCTCCGGTAACTTCAAATTCTTTTTCTACTCTTTGGTTAAAAGAGTAAAGAATTACAAGTGTTTGTGTGTGTGTGTGTGTGTGTGTTGCAGGGTGAATACTTGTTCATAGGAGCAGCTTTGTTCACAGTAGTGTTTTGTATAATAGAGATGGATAAACCAGACAAGCCACACAACTTCGAGCCTCAGATATACAAATTGGAGAGAGGAGCTCGTGATAAACTCATTAATGACTACAACAACATGAGCATTTGGGACTTTAATGATAAGTATGGTGATGTTTGGGATTTCACCATTGAGAAAGATGATATCGGCACAAGATAAAGATCCCTAATATAATTTGATGAATGAACCAGCTATGTAAATCTTGTGTTGGTTTGAATATTTTAGGCCCGCTAAACAATCACAATAAACCGTTTTACCCGGTTCAACCTACACGTTTTAGGCCCAATACGCTGCGTTTTGAAGCTAAAATGGCTAACTCCGAGAATCAGATGCGTTCCGTTGAACGCTTTCTTCGTAAAGTTAGCACTTTTTCTCTGTGAAATTAGGGTTTAGTATTGAATATCTGTGAAATTTCCATCCTTTCTAGTAATGATATTCTCTCTATTTGTTCCTCTCGATTCGTAGAGCTCAAGAGTTATAATGATATATCTGGGTTTATACTTTGATCATCTGGGAGTTTATTAGTATTCAATTAGAAGAGAAGTTCGAATGTTGATGTATTGCTGATACTTTGTAGGATTTGCCACCTGAAGTAAGAGAGTCTCTAGTAGCGAAGTTGGAAGATTTAAAGAAGCAGCAAGATGCTCATGTCCGTCTTGCTGTTGAACGTAAAATATTCCTTAGGAACAGGAAAATTAAGTTCTTTGGTAAGAGGCATTGGCTTCATTTTTGTTGAATGTATGACAATCTAATTTAGTAAAGAATATTACATGGCTGACTGAACAATTACAACCTTTTGTTTCTTGAATAGAGCGGAGAAAGATCGAAAGAAGCATTTTCATGTAAAACTGCAGTTCTTTCCCAAAAATGAGAAGTATGTATCTCTTTTTACCGGAGCTGAGGATTCAGAAGTAGTTGAGAAGAGAGGTAAACTGAGGAAGCAGATCAAAGCCAATATTATTGTTGCTGCTGCTAATGGGAAAGAGTTAGAAGGTAACAATATATGTAGAGATGCTTTATATATTTCTCTTTTCTTGCTGGAATATTGAGGATTGTTTGTGGCTAATAAAATGATGATTCACGTTATGCTTATGGACAAACAGAGACGGGAAGTGAAGATGATGGTCTTCTGGACCTTAGTTATGTAGAGATGCTTTATATATTTCTCTTTTCTTGCTGGAATATTGAGGATTGTTTGTGGCTAATAAAATGATGATTCACGTTATGCTTATGGACAAACAGAGACGGGAAGTGAAGATGATGGTCTTCTGGACCTTAGTGATGATGATTTCTTTGATAAAGGGAGTTCAAGCGATGAAGCAGATGCAGATGATGAATTGACTGATAAAAGTGCAAAGTAGGCCTACTATAATGTGGAATATTTTCTTTCTTTTAGACGTCAGTATATTGAAATTGAAGCTTACTTATTTCTGACCAGGGAGGCTGCTTCTAGTGCTTCGGGTAGAGCAACTTCTGGCATGTCTAGTGATGAAAGAAATCAGGTATATTCTATATTGAATAGGCAAGGTTTTGTTTTTTTATGACAAACTCTTTTTTTAAATGTTTAAATGTTAAAAATCTTTGTAGAAGCAAAACTCTGCTAGGGCTTTAATGCCACCACCACAAGCAAGGTTTGAATCAAATTCTAGGAAGAATTCATCATATGTACAAAGGAGCGATATGCCATCATCCTCGAGAAACACTTGGAATAGAAGAAGCGAGTCTTCTTCATACAATACTGCCAGGGCTGCTCCTCCGGCTAGTTCATATAGCAGTCAGAGTAGCAATTTGAGCTCCAATTCTGATGCTCATAAACCAAAAAGGAAGAGACGGCCTAAGAAGAAGAAGCAACAAGTCAGTTTTTTTTTTTGATGCTCATAAACCAAAAAGGAAGAGACGGCCTAAGAAGAAGAAGCAACAAGTCAGTTTTTTTTTTATTTCTTACAATTAAGATTAAAGGAGAAACATGAGAGATCTTGTAATCATAATGGTTGTTTCTTCTGTTTGCTGTTTTTGCAGGCATGATCGGGTTCTCGGCTTCTCCATACTAGAAACTCGTTATCAGTTCCGCTTACGTGCTGCAATGCTCTCTCTCCTGGGATCTAATGCTATATATATATACGTTATCAGTTCCGCTTACGTGCTGCAATGCTCTCTCTCCTGGGATCTAATGCTATATATATATATAATATATTCTGATAGATTTTAATTTGGTCATGGAATTCAAAAAGATAAAGTGCTGTTGCTGCTTGACAAAAAAAAAAGTGCTGTTGCTTTAGGTTTTTGTGATACAACCCTAAAACTTGTGCGTATAACTCTTTTTTGAATCACTCTTTGATCATTTGTTTACAGTAAGAATCAGAGGCTTGAGTGCCTACACAATCATCAAGAACTTACAGCATAATTAGCTGGTGACACATAACTTAGAGCACAATCATCAAGGACTCAGCACAAATAGCTGAGACAGAAAACTTAAAAGTGATAGCTTTAAACATTTATTGAATTTTCTTTACAATTATATATGTACCTTTGTAGCATGGGATGAATATCATACCCATTGGAGATATCCTGCAAAAAGCAATACAACAAAGTTCAGAATCACTATAAGCAAAAACACTGAAAATAAACTAATGAATCTAACTGATTCTGATCAGGGTTGTGGAAGCTCGATTTTGAAGTTTATGGCTGTAATTCCGAACAAGAAACTAGCAATTTTTTGTAGTACCAACCTGGCCATGAAAAGAGAATCATGATAAGCTCGGCTTATCATCATCTTGTGTGATAAGTTTAGCTCTGTGGCTGCCTCTGCCATTTTCTTTATTACTAGTTCATCTGAGAGGGCTGGTGGATCTTGATTTACAACCTTGAATTCTGATAGCTTCACTTTTCGTCTTCGAGCTATTGTCTTAGCAGATTCCTCAATTTTCTTGATCACAGTGTTTCTTCTCGCTTCATCAATATCCCTTGTTCGAGCTATTGTCTTAGCAGATTCCTCAATTTTCTTGATCACAGTGTTTCTTCTCGCTTCATCAATATCCCTTGTATCTTTATAGAACACAAGGCAAATAATTTAGTCCCCCACAAATTAAAACCAAAACAACTAGGCCTACTTTCAACATCCTCAAAAGCTCAGATAAAGAACACAATTTTTCAATATTACTATGTTAATATGTGATGAAACACAAAAGCAATACCGATTTCAAGATGAGATTTGCTCGGAATGCTGTTAATTGCTCCAGGATGTAGCTCCAAATATCACTCACCTATATGGCATAAGCACAGCACCAGCATGACCTCCATTGCCTTCAAATTCCACCTTCAAACTTGCTGGCGCAGCAATGGCGGTTACTACACCAATATCTAAACCTGTGGTCAGATAGTATCTTATATTAGCTAAAACCAAAAAAGAGAAAGGCCAGGAACACTGAAATGCAGAAATTCACTGGACCTTCTTCTTCAAGTATAGGTCCTTGTTCGATATGCAACTCTATAAAGGCAAAGTAACTTCCTTTTTTCAAAAACACACTCGATAAGTCGCCATCTTTATCTTCTGCGTATCCAGCAGATCTAGCTGCTTCTATAAAAGACACATTTTGGCCATCAAAAACTGTAGTCTTTAACGCTTTAGCAAGTTCTTTGCTTCCAGCAAGTAAGCGGCTGTATCAAGAATGTTTACAAGTAAGACAAAAAACGAAACAAAGTATCCATCTTTGTTCATAAGATCAAAACAAGAATACCTTCCTAAACAGCTGATCCCAAATCTAGTTGGTTCTTCAGATGTGAACAATATTATCTCCACAGATCTCTTCGGTTTAAACCAACAGCATCTTCTCTAACAGTTAGATCAGCAAGTGCCATCAAGTTCTTCACATAGCTAACAAAAGCAACCAAAAAACTCAATTCAGATTAGCACAAATCAATACTTTTTGATGACTGAATGAAGTGACTGATTCAAATTACCGTCGAGCCAAGACATCTTTATCAGTATAAAGAACTCTGGTGACTGATGGAGAAGGAGCATCAGAGAAATTAGAAATCTCATCTATCTAGAAACAAAACAAAAGAACATCCTTTAAATTCAAAGCTCAAAACTTTAGATATCTACTGTTCTACTTTTAGATGCCCCAGTTTAAGATTCAAATTACACTCCTTTGAACCTGTTTTTGCAGTCCTTGAGCATTAACGGACAGTGAAGAAGCGAGATTGATGGAACCGAATTGACTCGGTTCGTGAATACAGTGAAGAAGCGAGATTGATGGAACCGAATTGACTCGGTTCGTGAATCGGGTACCCGGAAAATTCCTCCATTGTTCTAATTGATTCATCTTGTTGTTGAGCTAAACTTGAAGGGAGAAGAAGGCAGACAACAATAAGAGCAATAGTGATGAAGCGTTCCAAAGGTTTCATTTTTGTTTGATTTTGAGAGAGAAGATCATCGACACACAATTTATTTATGTTTTTGGAAAATTAATAAAATTAATTTTGTTAATTCATTAAATAATGAGCATTATTATCTGTTTGGTGGAATCCTCAAAATTGAGTGGGAATCTGACAGAGTGTTTTGTTGTCCTGTAGTGATTCTGATCCCATCTCGTGTCTTCTCTTATGAAACAATACGTTTCGGTCTTTCAGCAACCAAGATGTATTACCAATTTACCACTTGCAGTGGCCGGGCCAGATTTTTTTCAGTAGGGGTCAACAAATTATATTAGATGACAATATTAGTTTTGTGGAATAAATGTACAGAATTTGGTCAAAGATCTTTATATTATGGAAACCTAGAATCAAAAAATAGAAGAATAAGGAATTTTGTAAAATGACCCCTTTTGTAGTCTTAGCTCCGCCCCTGTTCACTTGTCTTATTATCATCTCTTCTAAGGTTGTGGTGGCTTCAACAGTGGAATAATTTATAGGATGTTGCTTATTTGGACCTAGATGGGGAGGTATTGGAGGTAGTCCGCCAAGGGTTTGGTTCACTAAATCATCCTTGACAATAATAGCACATTTCTTATGTCCTGAGTTTTTTCGGGCCAATTGCCTTTTTAGCTAGCCTTCTTCAAGATTTTGGGCCTTCATTCTCTTCTTTTCGCTTCTTTTTCTTTAGCCGGCTACCAAGAGGTTACCTGATATCCTTATAAAAAGAAGGCTAACTCTCCTTAGAATTGAGCACTTAAGATAATTAAGAACAAATCAAATTCTGGGGGAACTTGCATCAATTCGAAGAACTCTTTACTTGTGAATGGTCCTAAGAGATTTCTTAAGAAAACACAAACAAAGACTAGAAAGCAGAGCAGGAATCCACGAGTGAGAGGTAGAGAGGATGACGCCTCGGAAAAACTATCTTGGGATCACATCACTACATAGGTGACATTATAAAGACAAAAGCCAATAGAAAGCAATTGAAAAAATTCGACTGACCAGAGATTCCTCGTGCCACATCGGACCCAACATAGCTCTCGCCACCACATCCAATGGAGAGGCGGAGCACTAATTCGTCAGGAGCTTCGACAGGAAGGAGACGCCGTACAAAACGACTGTAACCTGTAACGTTCTTTAATCCGACATCGAACTGGAGAATCTTCGATCAAATGATTTTTTGTCGAACTACGAGTTAACGATAACTACGGAGTCGGTACTGGAGATGATGGAGCCCCTAGCATCAGATGCGTTCTCACACGTAGCCAAGGAGGGAACAGACTGAAGAAAATTGTCGCGAATGTTCTTTTATTTCATGTGTATTGGGATCA
>CM071717.1:49100972-49111494 GCA_036630335.1 Physaria fendleri | reverse complement strand
ATTTTTTTCCATCTATAGTTCATGATTTAATTATTTTATGATTAATCTATCTAGTATGTGAAAAGATTTTAGTAGTTATTTTTGATTATTTAAATATATATATTTTTTTAATATATGGAAATACCATTTCATTCGTCTGTAAATGCCAACATTTTTAGGGATTAATTACAACTTGAGCTTGACGATGAGATAAAAAGGAGAATAATAAACGAGAAATTTAAAACATAAGTGAAGCAGTTACATGAGGCATATTATTCCCAAAGAGACTTAAGGTTGGATGAAGCTTAACTAAGTGGATCGGTTGGTGTCTTGCTAATACATAATCCCAAGAAGAAGAAGGCGACGACACCTGCCCGTCCTGGCCAATCCGACAAGCTTGCCCTAAGAGTATAGAAATACACACAGATCTAATCATGGGATAGGTCTGAATCTTTCTGTGAGCAGAAACACATAATAAAAAGATATTACTGGGATTATCATATTATTAAAAGATCAAAAATTTATATATATCTCATAAGATCATAAACCCACCCAAAAAAACTTTCCATATATAACGAACTCCTCCATTATATATGCTTTCCTAGATTACATATATATCAACCTCGAAAACCATATATTATACACCCAAAAACGTATTAAACAAATACAGATATATCAGTTGATGATAAATCATAAGCCAAGACGTAACTCCAAATCAATTTCATGTCCTTCAGCAACGATGTTCTCCCTCCTTGTTGCCATCGGATGTTCTCCCTCCTTGTTGCCATCGAGCCAATACCCAAGTGCTGGATGTAGTTTGTAGTCACAGCGGAGTCAACTTGCTCGTAGCTATCACGACCAGACGCCACGTGGAAACATCTATGAGATTGTGATGAAAGTGACAAGTCAGTATCTTTAGCCTTGTTGAGACGGTCACGTCGATGGATGTTCATGTGACCACCTAAAGCTTGTGCGTTCGTGAAACCTCTTTTGCAGAAAGTACACTCATACATTCGTCTCGTAACGGTGGTTGTGACCGAGGAAGACGCGGTCTGATGGTGATGGATAGATCCAGTTTCTGATGATGTAGACGATGATCTCTCAAACTCCATATTTTGAAGAAATGTTGAAACCCTAGAAGGAGTTTTGAGGGAAGATGAAAGATAAAAGAGTGGTTAAAACATAGAGGGTGGTGCCATATAAGGATTTTTCTTATGATAGTGAAATAAAAATTTTATATATACGAGACCATTTATAATTTTCTTGTTGTGTTTATATATATTTGGAAGCTATGATTTGGATTTTTCTTTCATAGTATATTTTTGAGTCGATTTGTTTTTCTAATTGTGACCGTATATGGTGGATTTGTTTTTTGTTCTCATGTATTTTTATTAGCTAGATTATGATTTCACATATGATTGATTATTAACTTGCTAATAATAGCAAGTATGTATAGGCAATTCTAAGAAATAAAGCAAAATATATAATCTAGTTCTTTTTTTTTTTCTTTTGTCAATGATATAATCTAGCTCTACAATTAGTATTTTTATCATCAATTTTTTTAAAGTATTGCTTCGCATAATTTACATTTTCACCCTGTTCATCTTTAACAACACCATACCATTAGTGGGGAATGTAATTCTCTAATAAATCATTTATTATTTACAGAAAAAATATGACATGACTAATCTCTTACAGTTTTGTCTTAGCTATATTTTTTATAAAATTAAGACAGCAAACAAATATTTATTTTAGTCTCTTGTAGAGTTCTCTGCTTACAATACTCGTATATAAAACACGAAATCACGAACATAAGAATTATGGAAAGAGACGTAACGAAAGATTTAGTTTAGAAATAACAATGAAAAAATAAATAAATAAGTGGGAACAATAATCCAGTAAACTGAAATCCAAATAAACCTCAACTAAACTCTTCCATTAGTCAACAAAATTACAAGAAATGATGACAATTAAAAGGCAACGGAGTGGTTTAACTCGAACACGTCTTGTTAATTAAGTATTTCTCAACATTCCTTTTGTGTTTGTCTTGTACTAAGCCTTCTTTGATCGCAATCTTATCAACAAAAATCCAAACTTTATGAATTTAGTACTTTGGCCTTGATTCCAAGACGTAACTCCAAATCAATTTCATGTCCTTCAGCAACGATGTTCTCCCTCCTTGTTGCCATCGAGCCAATACCCAAGTGCTGGATGTAGTTTGTAGTCACAACGGAGTCAACTTGATCGTAGCCATCACGACCAGACGCCACGTGGAAACATCTATGAGATTGTGATGAAAGTGCCAAGTCAGTATCTTTAGCCTTGTTGAGACGGTCACGTCGATGGATGTTCATGTGACCACCTAAAGCTTGTGCGTTCGTGAAACCTCTTTTGCAGAAAGTACACTCATACATTCGTCTCGTAACGGTGGTTGTGACCGAGGAAGACGCGGTCTGATGGTGATGGATAGATCCAGTTTCTGATGATGTAGACGATGATCTCTCAAACTCCATATTTTGAAGAAATGTTGGAACCCTAAAAGGAGTTTTGAGGGAAGATGAAAGATAAAAGAGTGGTTAGAACATAGAGGGTGGTGCCATATAAGGATTTTTCTTATGATAGTGAAATAAAAATTTTATATATACGAGACCATTTATAATTTTCTTGTTGTGTTTATATATATTTGGAAGCTATGATTTGGATTTTTCTTTCATAGTATATTTTCCATTTATAATTTTCTTGTTGTGTTTATATATATTTGGAAGCTATGATTTGGATTTTTCTTTCATAGTATATTTTGAGTCGATTTGTTTTTCTAATTATAACCGTATATGGTGGATTTGTTTTTTGTTCTCATGTATTTTTATTAGCTAGATTATGATTTCACATATGATTGATTATTAACTTGCTAATAATAGCAAGTATGTATAGGCAATTCTAAGAAATAAAGCAAAATATATAATCTAGTTCTTTTTTTTTTTTCTTTTGTCAATGATATAATCTAGCTCTACAATTAGTATTTTATCATCATTTTTTAAAAAAGTATTGCTTCACATAATTTACAATTTCACTCTGTTCATCTTTAACAACACCATACCATTAGTATGTAATTCTCTAATAAATCATTTATTATTTACAGAAAAATATGACATGACTAATCTCTTACAGTTTTGTCTTAGCTATATTTTCTATAAAATTAAGACAGCAAACAAATATTTATTTTAGTCTCTTGTAGAGTTCTGTGCTTACAATACTCGTATAAAAAAACACGAAATCAAGAACATAAGAATTATGGAAAGAGACGTAACGAAAGAAAAACACGAAATCAAGAACATAAGAATTATGGAAAGAGACGTAACGAAAGATTTGATTTAGAAATAACAATGAAAAATAAATAAAATAAGTGGCAACAATAATCCCGTAAACTGAAATCCAAATAAACCTCAACTAAACTCTTCCATTAGTCAACAAAATTACAAGAAATGATGACAATTAAAAGGCAACGGAGTGGTTTAACTCGAACACGTCTTGTTAATTAAGTATTTCTCAACATTCCTTTTGTGTTTGTCTTGTACTAAACCTTCTTTGATCGCAATCTTATCAACAAAAATCCAAACTTTATGAATTTAGTACTTTGGCCTTGATTAGTGTAGTGGCGAACAAGCAGAAAACTAGTTTTGATATTAAGCAGCTTTTGGCTTATGAGTCCTCTTCTTCAGGGTCCTCTTGGAGTGTGTTGAGTTCTTCATTCCAATAAAGAAGAGCAATGCTCCAAAGAGTGCAACACTCTGCATCAATGCTCCAAAGAGTGCAACACTCTGCATAAACAAAAGCAATAAGATAAATATCGAATCATTGTCCATAATAGATAGGATGATCTCGGTTTTATAAGACTGAAGGATTCAATATTTAGAGCTGTGTATCCTAATGCAAACACAAGGATCTGGACAAACCTGCAAGAATTCTGTCAAGAGAAGAGAGAAATGACGTTCCTCAGGTCCATAGTTGTAGAAATCATACAGAATAGGACTGACAACGATTAAGTAGAAAGCCTGAAACAATCAAAATTGAGATTTTAAAGATTATGCAGCTCGCAAGCTTTGAGTCTCTTATTTGTAAACATGGTATGAACAAGAAGAAGCCTAACCAGAAGATAAGCACCGAAGATGTTTCCGATAACAAAGAGTAAGCCTCCGACTCCTTTCAGAGCAATAATAGCAACAACGACTTGTCTCACCTACAAAAATTCATACTCTAGGTCATAATAAGACACTTATAGAGAGTGGACAAAAGAGACAAGAACACCATAACCAGGTTATTACCTCTATGTCGGGTAAAGTTACCCCTAACCTAGAAGATAGATGTGCCTTGGCTAGATCAAGCTTTGGAGCCAATTCTTTTGCTGCAGGACCACCGTCATGTCCCAAGTCTTGGAACCTGTTAAAATTCCCCATAGACGCGTAGTTAGGCAGCTTCTTAACGTAAGGCTATCAGTACAACAAATAAAACCATAGTAATGACATTGTTCAAAGTTCTGATTTGTCTACAATTTAGAGCTAATGGTGGTTCTCTCTACACCACTATAGATTCCAATAACCAAACCAGTACAACATGTGGAGGATGAGCAAAGATCATTGCATCTACATAACCATATCAACAAGACAACAACAGAGCTAAGAAAAAAAAATGTGGAGGATGAGCAAAGATCATTGCATCTACATAACCATATCAACAAGACAACAACAGAGCTAAGAAAAAAAAAGATCACACTGGATTTGTGGAGACATGTATAAACGAATCTAACTCAATTTTTTGAATAAAAACAATTCTCAGTGCCCTAATAGCAGATCAACAATGAGCAAACAAATCTTACACTAATAACAAAAGATACATAAATATTCAAACTTTAAGTATCTAGATTCCAGAGATCACCAAAATCTAAAGTCTGCAACAATTGAACAACTGTATATAAAACTCGACATACAAATTAATTACAAAGGAGATCCAGATCGAAACATAAGGGAAAGTACTCAAGAACAAAGCTCGACATACTCGATTATCCGAAACCCTAGACAATGAAATAGTCTAAAAGGCTTCTCAATTTCAGATTAGATCTACAAAGAAACAATTTCCTGTTATAAGCATCAAGATTCAACGGTAAACAATTCCAGGCCCAGGAGGAAAACGAGAAGACAGATCGAGAAAGGAAGATGAATCGACTCACATTTGCCAAGCAGAGAGGATGAAGAGAGAAGCGAAGAGAACTCTTCCAAGGAATGAAAAGAAACCCATCTCTTTGATTTAGTTCAGGCTCGTTCGCTCGTAGTAGATTTGTCTGATGTAGAGTGGGAATCTACTTCGGCGGAGGACAAAAAGTGCACTTCTTCTGGTTTTTATTTATTGAACACTAAAATCTGTTTGACAAAAAAAGAGAGACATTAAGATTTGTCTGATGTAGAGTGGGAATCTACTTCGGCGGAGGACAAAAAGTGCACTTCTGGTTTTTATTTATTCAACATTAAAATCTGTTTGACAAAATAAAAATAAAGAAGGAACATTAAATCGTTTTCAGTCAGATTATTTAGGGTTATTAATTTTAACTCCCAACTACAATCGAGTTTTTCGACAAAAGATCCATATTTATTACTTTGTTAAATATACATAATTCTCGACAAAATAAAATACAATAAAATATCACTCCATTTCACAATATAGGGGTTTTAGGTAAAAACACAATATTTTAGAAAGAATATTAATTGTATTAAATAGTTTAGCGCAAAAAAAACAAATAACTCACCCAATTGTAAAAAATTATTATAAAATACAAATTTAATGAGAAAATACATAGAAAATGGTGAACCCATTGTATATTGAAACAAATAAATTTGTCTAAAACCTCTTTTTAAAATGAAACAGAGAGTATTAATTGATTTTATACTAATACATAGGCATGTCAATTTTGACTTGACCCGCCGCGGGATGGGTTTGAGCTACCAAATTTTTTTAAAATTTTTTTGTGGGGCGGGGCGGGGCCTACCAAATTTTTTTAAAATTTTTTTGTGGGGCGGGGCGGGGCGGGGTGGGCTTGAATTTTCTGCGGATTTTTTGGCGGGCTCCGCGGGTACCCGCATATATATATAATTTTGTATTTTTAAAATTTATTAAAAATATCTATATAATTTAAGCGCGGCGGGGCGGATTTTTAGCGGGTTTTGCGGATTTTACCGGATTTTTGCGGGTTTTTTGCGTGTTTTAGCGGGTTTTGCGGGTTTTTTTTGCGGGTTTTTTGCGAGTTTTTGTGGGTTATGACGTTTTTTTAAAAAGAATTTTGCGGGTTACCCGCGGATCCTGCGGGTTTTGCAGGTGCGGGCACGGACTTCTTTTTTTTTACCCGCATATTTTGCGAGACGGGTTCGGGTATCACTTTTTTTTGCGGGCTTTTGCGGGGCGGGTCGCGGGGCGGGGCGGGTAAGCCCATTTACAGGCCTACTAATACATATGGTGACAAGGTTATAAATGTTAAAATGTTTTGATTCTCAATAGATGATGATGTTATGGGCGATACTAATACATATGGTGACAAGGTTATAAATGTTAAAATGTTTTGATTCTCAATAGATGATGATGTTATGGGCGATGTTGATCCAAGCATGTCATGAACTTGGAGCTTTGAGCTTTACTCCTTCCAATTTTTATCAGAAGCTCCAGGTTTAGATCCTTAAGAGAATGCACTGTCTTAAGGCTTTGGTTATGCTCTACCATTACTACCTATCTCACCAACAACCTGACCTAACTCTAGTCATAAAGTAAACACACCGACCAGTCTTTCGTCTGAAGTAATTGACTGAATAAAATGATTCACACTTGATTTATTAATGCACTTCTACTTCATGCCTGGAACAGTAACTTGGCTAAAATGAAATAGGATCAAGTGTGTAGCAAGCACATTGGGACAAAGAAAAGAAAAGACATTAAGGTTCCTTTATTCAAATTACATGAGCTTCGTTTAGCACATTGGGACAAAGAAAAGAAAAGACATTAAGGTTCCTTTATTCAAATTACATGAGCTTCGTTTTTGAGCTTATCTATCAACTCATCCACTGAAGAAACAATAACTCCAGATTTCCTCTTTGCAGGCTCTATGACTTCCACAATCTCTATGTCGGATTTAACCTCTACTTTCAAATCCTCTACTGTCATTTTCTTTATCGGCTTTGATTTCGCCTTCATTATGTTAGGGAGAGTTGCATATCTCGGTTGGTTCAGCCTCAAATCAGTTCTGCATTTCAACACCAAAAGCTGTTATAACAAAACGAGATCTGTTGCACCTGTCTATTCGAGAGAGATCATAACACAATCATGTAAGAAAGTAGGATTTACGTTATCACAGCAGGTAAGTCTACACTAAGAGTCTCAAGACCTCCGTCCACTTCTCTATCCACGGTTGCGACATTCTTATCCTTATCTACCACCACCTACTAAACACAAGGAACAGAGCACATCAACAAATAATCATATCTTGATCTTGGAAAGCAAAACTTAAAATATATGGAAGAATCCTAGAAATTACTGTATGATCTGCAAGCTCATAAGGGAATTACTAATTACCTTTGATGCAAACGTTGCTTGTGGCCAACTTACTGTATGATCTGCAAGCTCATAAGGGAATTACTAATTACCTTTGATGCAAACGTTGCTTGTGGCCAACCAAGCAAAGCTGCGACCATTTGTCCTGTTTGATTGCAGTCATCATCTATTGCCTACATGTTAAAAGGCAATAAAATATTACTTAAAACCAAGCACAAAAGATTGAGGGAATTAAGCGAATTCAACATTTGCAAACACATTCTAGAATTCAAAATCATCAAGATTGTCTCTGGAAGTCCGGCACTCTTGAGTACCACCAGAAAGAGCGATTATAAATTGAGCATTGAACAAATCAACCATTTAAAAAAAGCATTCCAGGTCTCTAACCCAACAAGATTGCTTCGGTGAAGCAAACAACACAAAAGCATTTTAGATTTCTAACCCAACGAGATTGCTTTATGAAGAAAACAAAACAAAGTTTCTCCTACGATCAGTAGTGTTCATCATCCTATACGAACCACAAAGAGGAAAGTTTAAATGCATAAACTGATTACTTAAATATGATACTTTTGCCTTCCAAAACCTGAGCTTTAGCTTAAACTAAGTTTTACACATAAAATTTACACATCTCAGAGATTTGACTAATACCAACTAAATTTGACCCAAGTACAAAACTCCTTGTACACACACAGGTAAATTCGAAGATCCTGAACTATCCAAACTCAAGGAAATGTTCTAATCATAAATGATGAGTCAAGTATGACTCTTTAGGCTTCTAAAACCTGGAAAACCCCCCTAAAGTTCAGTTCACCGCAGAAAAAAAGAGACTAGTAATTATAGAAATTTGATGCACACAGCAACACCCAATCCAATGAGTGACGCAAGTTAAAAACTTGTGAAATTAGTGCCAAACGTACCTGTTTCCCAAGGAAAATCAATCCAGGATTCTCGGCTACAGCTAGACTCTTTAAGATTTTAGCAATCGTAAGAGGTAGGAAACCGGAATTGGCTTCAACATGGATTGCTCGATCCGCACCCATAGCTAGACCAGTGCGAAGAGTGTCCACGCACTGTGAAGGTCCAATACTCACTGCGACGACCTCTTTAGCGAGACCTGCTTCTTTGATTCGAAGCGCTTCCTCTAGCGCGATCTCACAGAATGGATTCATCGACATTTTCACATTTTGGGTATCTACACCAGTCTGATTCAGATTAAACGATAAAGAAATCAAATTAAACGGTGAGTAGATGGTTATGAAGAGATCTAGATATGGGTTTATTTGTACCTTATCGGGTTTGACCCGGATCTTGACGGCGTAGTCGACGACGCGCTTAACAGCGACGAGAATCTTCATGGTCCGGTAAAAAGCAGAAAAACGAGGCGTAGTCGACGACGCGCTTAACAGCGACGAGAATCTTCATGGTCCGGTAAAAAGCAGAAAAACGAAAGTATTGTCGATTTTAAGGACCTAAAGGACGATGATTGGTGATTTTCTCGGTTAAATCCGGTTGACGATTACCGGGTTTTCAGTTTGTTAATGAGAAAATTCTCAAATAAATCTCCAATTTTCAAAAAAACCCCCCTTTAAATCCCCAACTTTCTTTCGTTCATTTTTAATCTTGAATTTTCGTTGACATCATAAAAAATCTCTAACTTTTAAAAATTCTACTCATTTAAACCCGTCGTTAACTCGTTAAACGTTGTTAATTAACCCCACTAACAATACGTTTAAATGAATAAAAATTTTAAAAGTTTGAGATTTTTTTTAGGATTAAAACTGAGGTAAAGAAAATTAGGAATTTAAAATGAGTTTTTTTTTTAAAAAAATTAGAGATCTATTTGACATTTTTCCGTTTGTTTATATTTATTTGGTTTCACTTTTAATTTCGTATCTCCTATTGGGCTGCCAAAAAGATTTCTATTTTCTTCTCTTAAATACATTCGTATTTATTTTTATACATCAATTTTATAGTAACAGCTTGCAAATTTTTCTTATAAAAATAAATTGATTAACTACAAAAAAAATCAAAATTTTAAATCGATTTAAAAATTGATTTTCTTAAATGTTGACTGGTTTTGTCGTTGATAAAAATGATAACTATCTTTTATACACTTGTTTGTCATCTATTTTTAAAAAATTAGATTAAAATTTGGGACAAGTCATTTTTTTAATTCAATCTAAAACTGGACTTTTTATTATTAACCGAGTTTATTTATATAATTGAAAATTTGAACGGTTAGTGAAGTTTGTATGAAAATAGAAAAAGTTTATGGAAATTTGAGAATATAATATATGTGGAACTACAATATCACCAATATTTTTTACATATTATACTTTTTATTGTAGCTTTATCATTTTGATTTTGAAATAAAAATACTTTTTGTATTGTTACACAAGTGGAATTCATATTCTCTTATTCCACTTGAGTAAATTTAGCTAGGGACATCCAAATTCTCTGTTTTAACTTGGGATACTTTAAAATACACTATGTGGTACCTTTGATATGTTGGGACACAGTTCTAATTCCAGTTTCCATATTTTTGATGAAGTACTCTGTACCCGTCTGAACATCCAGACAAAAAAAGAAAAACAGATCAATTCTTGTCATAGTTTTTGGTTTTCTTAGAACAGCCCGTGAACCCCATTTGGGTTTGCCTTCTTAGATTTTAATCCCTTTTCCCACATACATTAAAAAAAGAAAAAATAAGAGGGGATGATATATCAAATTTTAGAAAGAGATAACCTTTATTTTTAGCTAAATGTAGTAATTAATTTATTGGTAATGATNAGTGTCGAGGAAGAGCATTGGTAGTCGATAATATACGTCTACTCACATATACATTTTTAAAAAAAAAAAAAAAATGTTAGAATATATGAAAATATGGTATGATGGCGTAGTAATAAGGAACCTAGAGCTAATAAACTATCTTTAGTGATACCAATGGTCTTTTGCT
>CM071717.1:49087363-49099458 GCA_036630335.1 Physaria fendleri | reverse complement strand
TAACACTGTAAGAAAAACTATGTAGTTTCTTTTTTTTGCTGCTTCTGTCTTATTTCTGCTTGATTCTATTTCTCTTTATCACTGAAAGGTTGCATCCCTGTTGAAGATACCATACTTGGATGAAAGTTCTTCTGGCTCTGCTTCACGCAAGGTAAGTAGAATAGTTTACTGGTCGTAGACGTTTTAGCTTGGATTTTTTCACTAATTTTATGGTATTGTTAACTTCATGGAGGTTTTGATTTATAAGCAAGTTATGCGAGAAAAATAATTGTTCTTTTCATTTTTCTTGCTTATGAACCTCTGAAAGTTTATGCATATGGGGAGGATCGATGGATACAATCAACCGAGTGTGACAAAGAAAGATAGAGTCTTCACTTGGACTGATGTGTATGAGGACAAGCATATTTCTCCTGCCACATCAGGTATCATGTTAATTCTTTCTTCTTTAACTTCACTTTCCCTTCTGTATCTATTCACTTGTACACAATGATTTTTTGTTTGATTGATATTATTATGATTAGTTTAGCTTTCTTTGATTGACATTATTAGGATTTGTATCTGCCACATAAAGTTGGCATGAGTTAATGTTTATATTTATTATGTACACCAATGGTGCAGAAACTTCTGCTGATAAAGGTGGGCCCATTGAAACTGAAGCTGTTCCTGATGTTACTAACTCTAAAGACACTAGTGAGAGTAAGCACAAGTACAAGAAAATAATTTTTGGTGAAGAAGCTATGACAATATCTCCAAAAGAGCCCTATTGTATATGCCGTCCTATTCGGAGAGGTCACTTCAATATTTCACCACATTATTCAGCACAACAGGTTCATATAGCTCCAATATATTTTTCACTTTGTGTTTTGTGAAGGAATTTTTTGGCTATTTATTTTATACTTTTTTCAGGTTTATGAGGACATAACCGCTATCTTGGATTGGGTTCTATCAGAAAAACTACATATTTCACATAGCGAGAGAAACTCTTTCCATGCTGTTCTTGTCGTCCCAGAAACATTTGATGCCCGTGGTAAAATTGTTATGCCTTCTGCAGCCTTTTTACTCAGTTCCATCTAGATATGATTTGATCAATTGAACTAGTATTCTGATTTGGCTTCATGATATTATCAGAAATAAAGGAGATGCTAACTATTGTGTTGGGAGAGCTACGATTTAACTCGGCAGTTGTCCACCAAGAAGGTCTAATGCTAACTATTGTGTTGGGAGAGCTACGATTTAACTCGGCAGTTGTCCACCAAGAAGGTCTATCCGGATTTTACCTTTTGGAGGAGAGGTAAGAATATATGTATCATTTCTCTTTTCATTTTCTCTTGAGCTATATTGCATCCTAAAGTTCTTAATCTACATATTAATTTTCAGGATATATGTAGATGCCTTCTATGGATTCAGAGGCATTACCAAAAGTGGCCACAAATCCACACAGATGTTTTGGCAAAGCCAATCGATATGCTGATGCTTAATCAACTAAAGGAGTCATATTGTGACGTTAGAGTTAGTTGGGTTATCTTTGTTGTTTTTTTTCTTTTGGTAAGGAGTATTGAAACAAAGATACTATTTCCAATCACAGGAAGGAGAACTTGAGACTAATGCAATGGTTTATTCTTACGAGGATGGCATGGCGGCTGTTCCTCACAAGATAAATCTCACCTCATTCAACGTAAACAGAAAACAAGATCAAGTCACTATTGTTATTACCCTCTGATCCTTATTGTTTTGTAAAGTATTCCTCTGTTTCTTTCAGGTTCCACCGATGGGTCTGTTTTATCCTAACCTTCTGGTCCCTGAAGTGTTTCCTCAGCCGCCACGTCAATGGTCAGAGTCAAACCTTCTTATATCATTTCTTCGGTTTCGTTTTGTACCGAGAGATGCTCATTTTAAACATTGCATATTCTTTAGGTTCCAAGACCATGAGAATATGTTGGAGGACACGTGGAGCATGGACTTTGGAGGTGGTGGTAATATGGGATTACCAATGTGGGATAGTTTTGCAGTTTCTCCTTCAATACCAAAGAAAGAAGAGAAGATTGGTCTCGCTGAAGCCATTACAAGCAGTATCCTCTCTGCGGGTATATCTTGTGATGCGCAAACCTGCTTTATATAATAAATAAATCAACATCTAACAATATATATCCTGAAAACCTTTTGTAGGACGCATAGACCTTAGGAGAAAGCTTTTCTCCAGCATTCAATTGGTATACCCTGAAAACCTTTTCCTTAAAACCATGTGATAACATGTTACTTTTCACTTCTGAATGTGTTATCTTGGAACCCTCTCTCTCTCTTTTGGTTTCAAAGATTGGTGGTGTTGGATTGACTAAAGGTCTTGTACCGGCTGTGGAAGAAAGGTTTGTTAGTTTCCGTTTCCAAGATTGGTGGTGTTGGATTGACTAAAGGTCTTGTACCGGCTGTGGAAGAAAGGTTTGTTAGTTTCCTTTACCAAACACTTTGTTTCCCAACCACAACGTTCTTCTATTCATACACCAAACCAAACAGAATGTTTTGTCGAAGTAATATTTGTGTCCCTCTCTCCTTCACATTGCAGAGTTCTTCACGCAATACCTCCAACTGAAGCCATCGACACTGTGGAGGTTCTACCGTCAAGAACAGACCCAACTTGCGTAACTTGGAAAGGAGGAGCGGTACGTACACTTTACTATCTAAGTTTACTTGGTTTTAGGGATGACACATAAAATGGTGTAAAGCAAAAAATTGGAGACAGATATTGGGAATACTGGACTTTGGAAGGGAGGCTTGGATAGAGAGAAGTGAATGGATGGCAAATGGGATTCATGTAGGGAGTACGAAGAAGTATAAAGACTCTTTTTACATTCAAGGTCAGGCAATGTTCTTCATCAACTCCTAATCTGATATCCTAAGCTTTGTTTCTCATGATAACTTAAATTGTTTTAGTTTTAGTTGTCATAATTCAGAACCAAAAACAAAAATTCTCGTAGTATATATTATTAATCTATCAAAGATATTTTAATGTGTCAGATTATAAGTTGATTTAGTTAAACTTCCATTTAAAATGTTTTAATGAATCATATATTGTCTTAATCATGTATCGCATTGATTTAGTTAAACTTCCATTTAAAATGTTTTAATGAATCATATATTGTCTTAATCATGTATCGCACATATTAGAGTTGAAAAAAAAAAAAAATTGTAAATCTAATCAGAAACAGTGGGTTTGATTGAATTGTTTTTCTCTGCACAACAAAACAAGTTGTATTTGAGAAAGAAAAGGACAAAAAGGAATGCTTTTATTGTCCCACATCGGATAGAGAAGAGAAAAGGAGTATAGATGAAGGCTTATATAATGAAGATGGAACTTAACTTGGGAAATTAAAAAGGGTCGGATGGCTATTTATGCCACGCTTAGCCTAAAGTTGAAAGGGTGAGTGCTGTATGGCAGAATCAAGACATATGGCCGACATTATTTCTGGAACTCCCCATAGGGTTGGCTCGCTCGGCCGACCCTCCATTTTCATTGTTCAATTTTATTCTATTAAATATATATTTATATGTTTGACAAAAAGAAATATTTATGCTGATAATATTCTACAATCTCTGGGTAGTTGATAAATTAATGGATTTTGCTTAACTAATACCAAAACGAAATCACTTAAATTACTATCATTAATGGATTTTGCTTAACTAATACCAAAACGAAATCATTTAAATTACTATAATATCTGACGAGTGGGTGTAGCTCGGTTGGTAAGCATATCCCGCCTAAGGCCAGTGCAATTACTATTGATTTACTCTTCTTGATCAGGTTACGTAATAGTAGTATATTCATCCTCAGACTCTTTATCTTCTACTTAAGATTCTTTACTTTTTTTGGGGAATCTGAATACAGAAAGTGTTTCGTTCCAATAAGACTCCACCATAAATTAATACCAATTGAAGATTACTAAAGATTTAATAGGTTAAAAAAGGCAATAAATATAAAGAAAGAGGTAATAAAATATACTTTAATAATGTAAAATTTGATAAATTAACGGCGAGATTTACAGTAATTTTGGCTCCAAAGAACCCCCGCCAATTCTTTATTACTAAACCGTTCGCTCCAGTTCGCGCTAAAATTGGAATCCCTAAAAAAAAAAGACGCTTTCTTATTTAAAAAGCCCTAAGCCTTCTCTTTCATTCACCATTTTCGTCCCTTTCCACTACTCTTTTCTTCATCTTCCTGCTCGATTTCGTTCCAAATGGCAAATGTTGATGAAGCTGAGATTCAAAGAACTGAATCCGAAGCTGTTTCGAGTCTGTACGATGGTAAAATCGTTGCAGATACTCCCAATTGTATCGATGGATCTTCTATAGTCGTCCGAACAAGCACTGGAGTCAGAATGTCAGGATGGATCTTCTATAGTCGTCCGAACAAGCACTGGAGTCAGAATGTCAGCTTTATCGGGGGACCGAGTCCTTGACGAGATTGTTGTTGAGTCAAATGAATCGACGTCAGCTGCTTCTGGTGCTGTGATGCCGGCGGTTACTTTACCGATAAAAGAAGAGGTAACTGGTGATGGTTTTGAGATTGTAGAATCTGATTCATTTAGGGCGGTGAAGGAGGAACCTGATTTGTGTGTTGAGAATATAGTTTCTGATAAAGAAGACGAAGAGATGATGCTTGACTCTATTGCAAAATCTGTAGTTGAAACTGTTTCAAGTGCTTCAGGTTGTGATAGTAATGTGAAGGTTTTAGAGGAATTGGAACCTGAATCGTGTCTTGAGAATCCTGTGGTTGTTAAAGAAGAAGAAATGATTGTTGATCCAATAGCGAAATCTGTTGTTGAAACAAATTCGAGAGGTTCCGAGTGTGTTAGTCTCAAGATCAAGGAAGAACCTGATTTAGTTACGACGTCAGACGAAGAATCAAGTTTGCTCAGAAAGAAGGATAAGGTGGTTGGAGTCCCGGAAGGCGAGTCAAATGAGATTAATGGAGTGTTTCAAGAAGAGAAGACTTTCAAGCAAGAGAATGGTCACTTCTCGTCTAGAGACTCGGATGTTGCATTATCCAAAAGAAAGAAAATGGAGACGGAATCTTCTGTACCAATTGGTGTTAAAAGATGTATCCTGGAGCCTACGCCCCTACAAGTTGTGAAATCAGAGAATTTGGATACACCTGAATACTTTCATATGGAAACCGAATATCGGAAATATTTAGCTGAACAAGCGAGGATGGAACAGGTTAAGGAAATAAAGGTGAAAGCTATGGAGATGAGTGAAGTGAAGTATAACTGCAAGCAGAAACCGGTGTATGTGAAGAAGGAATCAGTTGAAGTGAGAAAGGTGAAAGTGGAAGATGGTGATTTTCCAGTGGAGAAAGATTGGTATTTGGTTGGGAGGTCACTTGTAACGGCTACTTCTACGAGCAAAGGAAGGAAACTAGAAGATAACGAGATTGTGAATTTCACATATTCCTCTGCTATCAAATTGAAAGTCCCTCACATTGTTCGTTTCTCTACTAAAAGATGTGGAGAGGTAAGCTGTTTCTATTTGGTTTTACCTGCACTATTTTCCATTGATTTGCTCATAAATATTCTTGATAGTTTGCAACTGTTTGAAACTTTGCACATTTGTGTTTCTGTTTCTCAAGATTTTGACATCTTTCAGGTTGTGAAATTCTGAAAATTTGTCAATTTTTACAGAACACTGGAAACTAAACTCTTCCATCTCATACTTTTTTGTTTTAGTTTGATGTGGTAAGAATCTTCAGTTGAAGGGATTATTAAATTGATTGCATTTCTTGGCTTGTGATTATAGATCGGTAGGCTTCCAATGGAGTGGTCTAATTGGGCTGTGAGTCTTCTCAGATCTGGTAAGGTCAAAATGCTAGGCAGATGTGTAGCAGCACCACCCTTTCTTACAATGATGCAAGAGATTATGCTTTATGTCAGGTGAAGATTTTTTTGTTTGTTTGTACTAGTTGATTGGGTTGCTGGAAACTTATAGCTTTTCGATTTTTGCAGTTTCTACATTCACAGCTCGATATTCACTGATGTTAGCAAATCCACTTGGCGGATTGGTTCTTCTCCAAATGTTGATTCCACGCTTCAGCCTCTTCTTCAGCTTTTCAAAATTATAGATCGGTAGGCTTCCAATGGAGTGGTCTAATTGGGCTGTGAGTCTTCTCAGATCTGGTAAGGTCAAAATGCTAGGCAGATGTGTAGCAGCACCACCCTTTCTTACAATGATGCAAGAGATTATGCTTTATGTCAGGTGAAGATTTTTTTGTTTGTTTGTACTAGTTGATTGGGTTGCTGGAAACTTATAGCTTTTCGATTTTTGCAGTTTCTACATTCACAGCTCGATATTCACTGATGTTAGCAAATCCACTTGGCGGATTGGTTCTTCTCCAAATGTTGATTCCACGCTTCAGCCTCTTCTTCAGCTTTTCAAACACTTGACAATCAAACCTTATCAAAAGGTATGTAGTAGATTTCCCTGCTCCAATATAACATGGGCTTATAATCAGGTCTCCAGTCCATTATTTCTATGTTTCTCATTTATATATCTTTGAACAGGCGGAGTTTACTCCTGAGGAACTTAACTCTCGTAAACGTTCGTTGAATTTGGAGGTATGTGTTCAACTTCAGTCCCTCCTTGAAACACATTTGATATGTAGGGTAATTATGCTGCTATAAGTTTTTGAGGTCTTTTGGTTGAAAACTGAGTTATGCATGTTGGTCAGGATGACTTTGATGAAAGAGCAGCGTTGATGGCCATTGCAAAAAGAAGAAAAGGTTGTCCACAGTCCCTGGAGCAGAACAAAGAAGAAGAAGAAGCTCCTGAGTCATATATTAATCGGATTGTTGGTGCTGCAGATTCATATAACCTCGAGGTATGACATATTTAGAAGCAAAATTTTCTTGTCCTCTTTCAAGTTAATAATTTTATTACCATTTTCTCTTGTCTATCTTCTAGGAAATGGAAGCACCATGTACACTCATGTGTAACCTGAGACCGTACCAGAAACAAGCTCTCTACTGGATGTCAGAGTCTGAAAAAGGAATCGATGTTGATAAGGCGGCTGAAACTCTGCATCCATGCTGGGAGGCTTATCGAATCTGTGACGAGTATGTACTGTCTCAAATGTTCAAGATAATCTGCAAAACCTTCATGTTATCTTATCTGATAATGTTGATTTATATGCATAATATTCAGGAGGGCACCTTCCATATATGTGAATATCTTCAGCGGTGAAGCAACAATCCAGTTTCCAACAGCAACACAGATGGCAAGAGGGGGAGTATGTTTCTTGATCATGCTGAATCTTCATCCTAACATATGCATTATTACTCTCTGCCGACAAATATTCTGTACTTGATGGATTTAATAAAAGTTTGATTATTTTGTCTGCAGATTTTAGCAGATGCTATGGGACTTGGAAAAACTGTGATGACAATTGCACTAATACTTGCACGGCCAGGCTGAGGTAATCCAGAGAATGAAGATGACTTGGCAGCTGATATTACTGGAGATAAACGCAAGAGTAAAGAGAGTCATACTGCACTAATGTCTGTGAAGGCAAAAGGAGGCACTCTTATTATTTGTCCTATGGCATTGTTAAGCCAATGGAAGGTGACTGCCATGAAAGTTTTTTCTTCTTAATCTTTTTGTCGCTTTTTTTCCCTTAAGGCTCATTATTTTTCACTTCATTCAGGACGAGCTTGAGACTCATTCAAAGCCTGACACTGTGTCTGTGTTAGTTTACTATGGAGGATATAGGACAAATGATGCAAAAGCGATGGCAAGTCATGATGTGGTATTGACAACTTATGGTGTCTTAACCTCGGCTTATAAGCAGGTTTGGATAATATTCTGTGTGAAGTTTTCAGTCCAAAACAATTTTTGACCTGTTTAGATCAATTTAAATTTTGTGATTCATGGCATGTAGGATATGGCAAACAGTATTTTCCACAGGATTGATTGGTACAGAATTGTTCTTGATGAAGCTCACACAATTAAATCATGGAAAACTCAAGCTGCTAAAGCTACGTTTGAGTTGTCCTCACATTGCAGATGGTGTCTGACAGGAACTCCCCTGCAAGTAAGATACAAAAAGTAACTCATGAATAGATAATATTAGCTGATACTGTTTTGACGCTTACTGACTACACCTCTTCCATGCAGAACAAGCTTGAAGATCTTTACAGTCTTTTATGCTTCCTGCATGTTGAACCATGGTGCAATTGGGCTTGGTATGATGCAAGATAAAATTGTGCTATTGTTTGCTATATTACTCTTTTTGATTTAACTTTTCACCTTGTGGGTGTGTGTATACATATAGGTGGAGTAAGTTGATACAGAAACCTTATGATAATGGTGATCTACGAGGACTGAAGCTGATCAAGGCAATTTTGAGGCCATTAATGCTGAGAAGAACAAAGGAAACAAGGGACAAAGAAGGGAGGTCAGATGCTTTTCTCTGTTTTAGTCCCGTCTTCTCTTTTCTTTTTCTTGTCTTATGCTTAACGTCTCTCTACTTTTTCTATAAACCTTCAGTCTAATTCTTGAACTTCCTCCGACCGATGTCCAAGTCATTGAATGTGAACAATCCGAAGCAGAACGTGACTTCTATACTGCTCTTTTCAAGAGATCCAAAGTAAGTTTTATAGTTTAAGGCTTTTAAGCACACTAAAGTCTGTCATAAGTTTAATCATAATCTGTGTTAATGATTTATAATGTCTTGGTAAATGCATAACATTATTTCTTTCGAAACAGGTCCAATTTGACCAGTTTGTGGCACAAGGAAAAGTTCTTCACAACTATGCAAACATCCTTGAGCTCCTCCTCCGTCTACGCCAATGCTGTAACCACCCCTTTCTAGTTATGAGGTACAACTCAACAAAACATTCAAGAGACTTTTCTATTTGATTGGTAATGAATTCTAATACCTGAAAAAAAAATTGCAGCCGAGCAGATTCACAACAGCACGCTGACTTAGATAGCCTTGCAAAGAGGTTTCTTGATAACAACCCTGACTCTGTTTCTCAAAGGGCTCCTTCTCGGGCATATATCGAGGAAGTTATCCAAGATTTACGCGATGGAAATAGCAAAGAATGTCCAATATGTCTGGAGTCTGCAGATGATCCGATTCTCACTCCTTGTGCTCACAAAATGTGCCGGGAATGTCTTCTTAGTAGCTGGCGGTCTCCATCTTGTGGTCTGTGCCCAATATGCAGGACAATCCTGAAGAAAACTGAGCTTATCTCATGCCCGACAGATAGTATATTCCGTGTTGATGTTGTTAAGAACTGGAAGGAGTCTTCAAAGGTTTCAGAACTACTCAAGTGTTTAGAGAAGATTCAGAAATCGGGTTCGGGCGAGAAGAGCATTGTCTTTAGCCAGTGGACTTCATTTTTGGATCTTTTGGAGATTCCATTGCAAAGAAGAGGGTTTGAGTTTCTTAGATTCGATGGGAAGCTGTCTCAGAAGGGAAGAGAAAAGGTCTTGAAAGAGTTCAATGAAACCAAACAAAAAACAGTAAGTAAATGGATAATTTTCTAACAAACTCTAGTCTGAACTGAATATAGTGTTCAAGTTATTTATGTCTGTGATGTATCAGATACTGCTAATGTCCCTGAAAACTGGAGGAGTTGGTCTGAATCTAACCGCAGCTTCAAGTGTCTTCTTAATGGTTAGCATCACTCTTCACCCTTCAACCTTGTTTTGAATTCTTCGTCTTGATGATGATGAATTGATTTTATGTGTTTTGTTTCTTGAAACACATAGGATCCATGGTGGAATCCGGCAGTGGAAGAGCAAGCGATCATGAGAATTCATCGAATCGGACAGAAACGAACAGTATGCGTCAGAAGATTCATTGTTAAGGTAACAACACAAAATCTATGATTAGTTATATGGAGAATATGAATAGTAAAGCTAACACGAATTAACAATATCTGATTAAGATTAAGTTGTTCCGATGATTTTGTATTATTTTCAGTATTATTTTCATCAAATAGTACAAAATTTGCATAATCTTTTGTATCATAACAATTATTTCAATACTAAATCTACACAAGATTGTGATAAACTATTAGTATCTAGTATCTATAATGTCTAAAAATATGATAAACTAAAATATAACTAAAAGAAGATGAATCGTGAATAATTATTCTATTTACACCCACGATACAATAATTTCTATTGAAAAAAACTAAAATTTAATTTCTTAATATAGTAAAAATTCAATTACTACGTTACAAAATTAACATTTTAAAAATCTTATAGATATGTTAATTTTTTAAATTTTAAAAATCCATATTATGTTAATTTTTTATTTATATTAGAAAATATTGATCTAAATATTAAGAAGTTTTATATTAAATATTGAAGTTTATTTTTTATATTCACACTTTTTATTTGATTTCCATAATTTTACAAAACATGAATTTCCAAAATATTAGAAAATTTGAATTTTCTCAAATAAATTACTAAAAGATTACATTTTATATTTTCTTTTTATATAAAAATTAAAAGATAAGCTAGATAAAAATTAAGAAATTAAATATCAACGGTTGATTTAACATTATGTGACACGTATCAAGGTCGCGTGAATTATCTACTTGATCTTTTTATTCGGTCAAACTATTAATCATATATCATAAAATTAGTTGAATATTAGTAGGTCATTTTGGTAACCTCGTAAAATTGTATTCAAAATATATTTTTTTTGGTCAAATTCTCTAATCATTTTAGACAAGTTTTTAATGTAGAGTTTTCCTATAAATAATTGTTTATCTTATTCATCTAATTTATCAGATACAAGACAAATCAAGATAAATAACTATTGTATAAGGAAGAAAATTGCCTTCATTAACAATTGATTTCAGCAATATCAGGTATTTTCTTTGCTAGATTATATGTATTATGCTAATGCTATAGTTTTTTTGACTAATATTTTGTTCGTTGCTGCTCGACTATTAACATCTACAATATGTATTATGCTAATGCTATAGTTTTTTTGACTAATATTTTGTTCGTCGCTGCTCCACTATTAACATATAAACAAAGGTTTTATGCATAAATTATATATTTTTTTTTTGCAATTTCATATCAAACACTCAGAAATTTGATTATTTTATGTTTTGTTTCCAAAGTAAATGCCTAATTTTGTGTTCTTATGATGCGTACAGAGAGAAGTTGAGAAAAGAAAAAAAGGGGGTATCATCATCTTTGGATAAAAACTCATGGAAATTGGTATTATTGTGAATATACAACCTGAATTATGACATATAAATAAGAATCTTTAACCTATTATCTTTTTGGTCATAATATTTTTTTTTTTAACAGCTAATGTAAATGAAAACTATCTGTATGAGCAATTATGGAAATTATGTGCTGGACCTAAGGTTGATTTACCAAAAATTGGAGAACAAGTGTATTATTTTCCTCAAGGACACATAGAGCTTGTGAGTTCTCTATATATACATTTAAAAACTTTTAATGGGGTTTTAAACATTTTTTTTGGGGGTTTTCAGATTGAAGAAGCTGCAAGAGAGAAGTTGAATCATATACAATCAACTTTTGATCTTCCTTCCAAGTTTCGATGTCGTGTTATTGATATCCAGCTTAAAGTACACACATGAAAAAATTGTTTTATATATTTTTGTAAATTTGACTTCATTATAGTAATAAGTATTTTGTTTGATGTTTGATTTTAGGCGATAAAAGATAATGATGAAGTTTATGCTCAGATCACTTTGGTACCAGATAAAACAGTAAGTCAAAAGTAAATGTTATATGATATAAATGTATAGTCTAATTTTTTTAAAAAATATGGGCCCTCCGAAAATGGGGCCCAAGGCAATGGCCTCCTTTGCCTTATGGCAGGACCGGCCCTGAAAATATGGGCCCTCCGAAAATGGGGCCCAAGGCAATGGCCTCCTTTGCCTTATGGCAGGACCGGCCCTGCTTAATGCTCTACCCTGAAGTGATTTTATTAGCGCAATTAATTCCAGTAATACACTTTAGCAGTGAAATTTGATATAACGATTTCCTTATGATCAGTGAGATAGTACAAGATCTGCTGTATTCTAAGGCAAGCCGGAATGGACTACGTTCCC